>JABMBR010006207.1:0-11156 GCA_018881525.1 Meteorus sp. PSUC_FEM 10030008
TATATACTTCCATATATTCACATTTCTACTTCTTTTTTTTTTAAGAAGAAGAAAGTGAGGATAAAATAGGTCCGCCCTGAAAGCTCGCAAGGCAGGAGTTTTTTGTGCTTGTGCCTTTGTCCGATATCTCTGACGTCGTATTTTCTTTTTTTTCCTCACTCTCACATTTTTTTTTCTCCACCCTCCTCTCCTTTTCATTCTTCCTCTTTTTTTTCTCGTGCAAGAGAGCACCTTCACGCTAGGTGAGTCGAAACGGCTCCCTTTTTCTCTGACGAAAGGGTTCCGTTAATCTAGGGTTCTGAGAGAAAGTGCGGAAGAGAGGTGAATCTATACGAGAACGAAGAGCAAACTCGAGCAAGTGAGAAAGCACATATATATATATATATATCTGCACCAAATACATAGCTACGGTAGTAGAAGCTTCTCAGGAAAAAGGGGGAGATTGAGAGGATGAGAGGGTGAGTGCGACAGGGAGAAAGCAGCAATGTAGCTCTGTGGATGGGGTGAAAGGAGCTCTGAGCTGACGGGAGGGTTCTTGATAAAGGTGGGGTCGGCAGACCCGTTGATGAAGGTTCAGGCCAGAGGGTTACTCTGCGCTGCTCTTCTACTCTGATGGCTTTAGGGTGAGAGGGAGTTACCGAGGCAAAGTGGAAATGTGGGTGGTGGCTACGTCCAGTGCGGTCCAAGAAGCACTGATTCATCCTCCAGTTATATCCACGACGACTTTGTGAAGAAACGTCCACACATACAAACACAAATACACATATTCACACAGTCATGTACACATACACTATTACGATTTATTTTTACCAGGTCATCTTCTTCTTTTCTTCCGTCGAAGACACAAACGAGAAATAAAATGCCTTTCTTCCACGCTGTAATCCTTTTGATTACTGCAGTACAAATTTAGTCATATGCAGGTCAATCATTAATAATGAAACAGAGATTAAGAAATTTGAAGATACATAAGGAGAGGATACAAATGTATGTGTTATAGATGAGTACCCATGAAGGAAGCGCAATGAAAGCTCGCCTGGCTCATCGATTTTTGCGATTCACTTTTCTTCATTACCGACTCACCGAGTAATTAGCGAGAGGGGTTAAAACTTTGTAGAATGATTAGGCATCTCGGTCGTAGTATACGGGGGATCTCGCAGGGGATGAATGGCAGAGGAGTGGTGAGAGAATTTCAACGAAGCGCGAAGAAAAGAGAAAGCTCCGGTAGTTCTCTCTGGGGGATGGTGAGGTAAGGTCGTTATGTACGGAAAGATGAAATGCTTTCAGAGCCGCGAAAACTTGGCTACCATTTTCCATAGGGCAGGAAGACATTAAGAATGCGACACACGGTTTCACAATCGTTCGTCCTTCAACCTACCAAACTATTAAATTATTATTTGGAAACTCAATGTAAATTAATATCAATTTATTAATGTGTCAATGAGTTGTTGTGATGGTATCAATTCCAACGTGAATGATAACTCTTCAATGAGAATCGATTCTGGCTTGACTATAAATCCCGAATAGAACGAACTGTGTTCATTGAAAATGCAATATGTATAAAAACCAGAGTTCGAATTGTACAAAATTTCTTTTAAATGTCATTTCTACAATAAACCACATCCAAATTTTATATTTCACAATGGAAAAAAAACTGGAACAATAAATAAAATCGTGTATTTGAAAATAGGCCAATGGAAATAACATTTATTTGAGATTCAAGTCATCGCTTGAACACCCGTGCGTAACGTTATATCTGTCGCTATAACCCGAGGCCGAGACGCAGCTCGCTTTTCCTTTCTATATACTCACCACCCCCTCTGGGGGGTGGACTGGATATCTCGGCGTCCTGTCTGTAATATCCCTCTGCCCTAGCACCCACACTATCCACCCTCTTTCATTCCCTCACGAACCCTATAACCCCCTCGAGGCTAGAGTTATAGGAGGGTTCGCTTCTCCCCATACAGATAGTATGTGCCATTCCCTATCCCTTGCACACACTCCACCTCGTCTCTCATCCACCCCATGCGCCAATCTACGATCGTAGGGGGGAACGCGAAGAGGTTGCTGGAAAGAGAAAGCGAACCACCCGTCGAGTGGGTGAATTCACTACATCTACCACTACCTCACCATCCACCGCATGGCAATCTTCTATCAACGGGAAAAAAGTATTACCTTGGTCTACGAAAGAATCGGGACGAGGGTTTTGCACGAGTCATTTTTTGTGGTCAAGGGGATGTTTCTCAGAGAGCCAAGAGGAAAGTGGTGAAAAAATCTAGAGCATCGCCAGATCTTTCGAGAGGAGGCAGAAAAAATGGGTATAGCACACACACACACACACACACACGCGAGAATATCTTCTGACATATATAAGGATATATATTTTTTTCATTGCTTAGTTGAATATATATAACTTTTGTCGTCTTGCTGATAAACTTTAGAGGGTGGAGCGACGTCAAGACGATGTTATGAAGGGTGTGCGTATGTATAGCATAAACTTCATGTAGAAGTGAACGTTCACATATATATAGGTCGAGAAGCATCGGAAGAGATGAGCCACGAAGAGAACAGAAAATAAGGAAGAGGGTTAGGTTATAGGGAACAAATCCCACTGCCTCGCGCGTGAGCCCATCGCTTCATATATCTATATATCCGCACTGCCTAACATCACCCTCGGGTTGTGCAATCACGGCATACAGAGAAGAGGATGAGCCCGCGCGATTAGAGTAGAGTGCGTGGTGTATGTGTGGTTATGATCGTGATGGTATACACTATATACGAATTATATATAGGTATACACTTTATATATGTATCGATGGTGGTGGAAAGGAAAAAGAAGGTGGACCCAAGGGCGCGTCAATTGTGTCTTCGCTGACAGGCCTGCACCGGGGAAAACTTATTGTCGCACGTGGAAAACCAAAGAGAATGCTTTTCATCCCTTCAATCAGACTATTTCCCCCTCACTCTCGCCTCTTCTTTCTCTCATTCTCTTCCACTTTATCCCGTTTTTCTGCGCACAGCCATTCCCCTCCTCCGCCCTCAACTACTCTTTCACGTTAAAGGTAAATGGAAATGCCAAAGTTACGGATTAAATGCTCCAGGGATGGGATACATTCCCGTTCCCCTTGTTTTTCTTCCATTCATCTGTAGTATATGTATATATTGCCGGCGCTGCCTCTAACTCTGTCCTTCTGATTTCTATGTTCGCATCTGCATTGATGCCACGGTGATGCGCACGATTTAGCCTACGGGCATGTGACTTCGACTCTCTCGTCGTTAGTATTTTCGTTTTTTGTTATTTTTTTCTTTCGTTATATGCATACCGATCCGATGATAACGCATAGCGATGCCGTGCGCGAGGACTATTAGGTATTCATTCCGGGGACCCATCGATTAAATCGTCTGGTTGATTTCAACGTGAACAGCCGTTTGGATTGTGGAACGGCAACGTTCATCATTACTTCTTTCAGCGATTTCCTGCTTTTTGGCAGACACTTTCTTAGACAGTGGAGTATATTTTAATGCCGATCCAATGTTACTGAACAGCACTTGGTGGTAATTTTTTTTCTTAATTATTTCAAGAGTGCCCACAATGCAATAAGAGAATGAGAACGTAGTGATGGAGGTGATTGAGTTGTTTGAGTCTATTCTGTAAAACTCAATAGAACATTCCGGCTATGAAGAATACGAAGAGTTTTCGTCTACCACCAACATGTAACAAATGATGAAAGTATATATTCTATATAATACGAACGCAATAAGAATGTATTCGGAAACAAAAAGGATGAAATAGTACTGAATGAAAAATTATTAAACAGATGGTAATGGTTATATTCAAATTGTAGATGAGTGCTGCAGCGAGTGCTATTCTGCGCTTTCACGTACATGTATCGACCTGACCACGTGTGTGGTGCATGTATCCCACTCCCCAGGACAGAAATGAAGGGGGTGGGTTATATGACGATGCTTTGGTTCCCCCCTTACTCTCTCCCCATAACGCATTAAATTCCAAATATCGTCAAGTACCATACACACATACATATATATATATACTACACGTAAATTTGGTAGTTTGTAGGGGTGGATAACGTGCTGGCTCCTCACGCTCCACTGGCAGTAACGTTCTGCACGCGTCAGAGTCCAATTCACGATAAAGTGTGTTATGCCTGTCCCTTTTTTTGGTTTTGTGCATCTATACATTTATATCTCACTTGGAACACCCCGGTAGTCAAAACCAAATATCATCTATTAATTATTAGATGCGTTTATTGTCATATTCAACGAACACCGCGGAGTGCATGTAATTTTTCACAGTCTGTTCAACATTTTGTGTTGACTAAAATAGAAAAAGTATTCAGTTTTCCCTATCATATTTTTCAATAGTCAAGTCTTTGCTCAATTCGCATCCCTCAGCACTTGATACGTAACTTGTATCTAAATTGATTGCCGAAGGGGGAAATGATGATGAAGAAAAGGTGAACAGAGAGTCTTCAAACCTTTCATTATAGTTTTAGAGGTAAAAATAGTTGAATGGTTTGATGCGGACGAGGCATGAGGCGAAATATGGGAAAAAAATGTACAAATGTCGGGTTGAACTCCCAAAGTGTATGAAACGTCGGACATCTGTTACAATAGGAGGGTTAACAGCAGTACCAGCCACATCACCTCCAACAATTGCATATAACCTACAACTGAAAAGTCTCCCCGTCGAGTCGTCATCGGTGAAATGCGCTCATGCTCCCTTCTCGAAACTCGCTTTAATTAAAATTGAAAGACGGCAAGAGCGCGAATGGAACACACAGTATATACATATATGAATTATAATCCCTATCCTAACACCCTTCTCATCTTCCGCTTCGGCCAACCCTTCCCACACTCTCATGTCTTGCCATTCTCACCATAGCATTTTCATCCCTCATATACATATACATATATATTGTGAGCAGAGGGAGTCCCATCGTTCTCAATTTATATTCGTGATAATTACGGGGGGCAAAAGGTATATACGTTTGTAATTTTTTCGCAATTTCACCTGGATGCTCTCGCGCTCGTCCCAATCGTATCAGAATGTAACAGAATAATATGTAAATAATCGAGCACAAAGCATGTGTAAACGCATTTCATCCGTAATCATCAATAAAAGCAACAATAGTTAATGATGTTGCATTTAGTGATTGATGACAGTTATACAAATGGTGACAAATATGGGACGGTTGTAGTTCTATGCAAAATCATAATTGGCTATTGTCTTTGCGACTATTGAGTCAATGTAGGGCTCATCACTATCAAGTTATACGTAGATATGCATGCATACAGATGCAGACATACGTGAATCGAAGAGCCGATGAATTGAAACTGTTCGAAGCTGTAGGACATGCGTATAGTGACAAATAGATGACATGTATCACATAATGGATGTGTATAGAGACGAGAGAATAGTAGAACCATATCAAACTTCACGCAGAATGTGACGATGAGGTGAACGACAAAGTGGTGGAAAGCGAATGTTGGGGGAGGTCAGATGTAAATAGGCTGATCGTAGCACCTAATTCCAAACTATCTCTAACATTGAGACACGTGATTGATCCGAATGGCTCCAATAGATGCCAATATTGTATTTGAACGCTCTCCAATATGTTCCGGTGGCCATTAAGGGCAGACGCTCCGTGATAGTGCGATTGTGGCGATAGTGAAAATAACTTTAATTCTATTGTATTATTCATTAATGCTGAACAACTAAACTATATGTGTAGAAGACGAAATGATAGATGACAACTCACAGCGATAGAGAATCGGAGCTGTTGAACATTCTTTCATCGTTTTAATAAAGGGTGCAAAATAGATACAGAATAAAATGAGGGCTTACGAGGAATCGAGCGTATTTGTATAAATTTGTGATCTATCAATGGCGAAAAATTGGTGATGAGACTATCAGTGTGGGATGACACAGAAATAACTGTGGTTATTGATTACAGGCTTGCCGGTGTGGTGAAATCCTCGATGGAAAGACATTGAGATATAAATTGAAATATATTAAACTTTGATGAACATTATATGGGTTGCTGTAATGAATTTCCCATTGGGAATGTATTTTGGTATGAATTAAAAAAAAAGAGGGAAAGAAGAATTGAAAATGAGTCATGAGAACAAATGGATGTAGTGTGAAGCGTATATACATATAGATAGACAGTAGGAAAATGGATGCCACGCATTAACCCTGGCCACAAATGCCCAGCTACTGTACATACACACACCCGTGAACTCATATATAAACCATACATTGGATGTATATAGGGATATGGCCGTAAATACTGGGCAGAGACCAGTTGAAGAGTGACAAGCACCCTCTCTCGTCATTCTCTCCCTCTGGTACCTCGTGGAAATATACGTCTATACCATATATGGGTTTGAGCGCCATTCGGGCTCGCCGATAACCAGCGTGCGCTCTCCGTCCTCTCCTTCTCCACCCCCTCGGGTGATCCACTCGATGCATACCCGCACATCACACACACCGTCATTGCAAACCACTGTTAGTTGCTACTAGCATGGTCATCCTCTACTATATATCCACCATCACTATCGCCGCCACCCACAACCCCATATCCTACTCCACTTTGCCCCCTGTTCGGATGCAATACTCGTGCGATGACTATTCAGGGGGCATGTGATAGCGCGATATGTGAAGAGGAGGAGAACGCGCGCGTGTATGGTATAGTGAGGAACAAGAGACGAAGTGGAGTCGAAGGGTGAAACGATGCACGCAGGGGTGCGCCAACGGCTGATAGGCAACACAGGGGTGGTATAAATTATACTATTCGATCGATTTACTGTCAGAAGACCCTCCAAGCACCAACGACGCGGAGGAGGTGCGTTCCAACACCAAAGGGATGCGACCGTAAGGGGGTTGATGGGTGGTGATGGTGCGGCTTTTGTGCCACACGTTTAGGAGCACTCGTGGTTCGCGTATATACGACCGGAGAATGGGTGACGTGAATTTTGGTGTTGCTGTTACTATAGTAGTGCTGCTGATGCCGGTGAATGCTGTTGGATAGAGAAGGAAGAGGGAAATTAGTGGATGGATGAACGAGCAAGGGAGGTAGGAGTACGGAGATATAGCAATACGACTCTTCGGTCTATCTATATATCCAACTGTCGTGGTCGGTTTTGCACCCATTCCTCTTGCACGCTTACAGCAGAATGGTACGAAGTGCATTGTAAAGGGGATGGTCGATAGGTAAACCATAGGGTTCTACCAAACATCCATATACCTATACACTCACACTCACAGATACAAATGCAGTACTGAGGGATTTTGCATCCTGATGCAAACTGACAACCCCGTTGGATTTAACGCTACCTTTTGTTGTGTCCAGGCTTAGTCACTGAGAGAGGAAAACTCCAGGGGATTAAATCTTTCCTAGCCATTCCGAATTGTTAGGATCCATATCTCAGTTAGGTGGAATAAGGCACGGTCAGATCATTGCTCCATCAATGCGTTTGGAACATTAGCTCATTTGCATCTTATTCTCCAGCCTAAAAAATATCTATTGCGTGAGATACGCTGTCCCACTTTCAGTTTGTGATAAGAATAATAAATTGGTGAAAAATATGAAAAATTGGTTGAGATTGTTTTTTATCACTGCTTGAAGAAACTGCAGGGAAGAGGACACGCAGAGATCGAACGAGAAATACTTGAAAAATTGTACAAAGACGTGGAAAGAGATGTCAGATTGCTGGTGTGAGTGAGAGAAAAAAATAGGAAGGCTAAAGTCTTCGTTGCTGCATCTACGGAACTCGGCCCCGTTGGCGTTCCTTTCATCCACTCTTTTTTCTATTTTCTTCGCCTTTTCCACCACCAGTGCTACCACTACTACTACTACTACTACTACTACTACTACTACAACACATACTACTACCGCTATTACGATTGTAGTTTATAGAGAACCTTCTTCAGCCAGTCTTTCCCTTCATATCTACTGACATTGCCAGTCCTCCCGTTATCTTCTAACTCCAGGAAAAGTCATTCAGAAATATTAATATTAAAGAGGAAAATCTCAATTTAATGGCACTGGGTGATTTTATTACTCTGTGACAACGCCAGTGTTTGTATGTTTGTCACCAAAACATTTATCAGATATTTACCCACAAAGATCTGTGAAATCTGAATACCAGTCATATTTAAACGTCAACGATAGGGGAACATCCTTCAGTCAAGTGATTACTAATCTGATGAATAGTTTTACGCTGATTTAACATTAGTAACCGTTGTGTTTTTGAGACTTCGTGATAATAACATCGCTCAGTGTTGAACACTTTGAATGAGTGTATATGAATGAATAAACTTTGGATTCCTCGCATGATTCATTTGTAAATGAATTTTCATAATATGCACTCCTCTGTTGAAGTTCTCCATCAAGGTATTTATATGATAGTTGCTTGCATGAAAAACTATAACGCATCTGGAATTTATACAGACCAATGGCGTACATTTTCTTCTGATGTTTAAAAGCGCTTCAGTGTTATTCAGTTGACTGCCCGGTACGCCACTGTTGGAACTGTACCATTGCCCCAAGCAAATACCTTTATTCAACCGTATTCCGCAAATATATATGTATATGTATGTTGGCAGTGAGACATCCTGCCATCCTCTTTACGAAACTCGGAAAGCGTCAAGACAGTAGAGAAAGAGAATGTGCAGCAGCGTGTACAACGATGAAGGCTGAAGTCTCTGTACTACTAGTTTATAACGCTTGTGAGACGTTGGCAAGGGACGTTGTTACCTTCCGGTTTGCTTTTACTGAAGGACGTTACGTGTGCTTCGTTGCAAATGGCATCGCGACAGTGGAGGTAATAGAAGTTTGCTCGCTATACGTATCACCAAACAATAGCCGTGACCCAGTAACAACTATTGGGCGATGGTGATCACCATACTACCATTCATATCGTCTATTTTTACAACTACAGAGACTTTCCCTGAATGATTGTTGCATTATGATTAGTCGATTGAAAGTATAACGTTTCGAGTTTAACATTGACATTGTAAACGGTCTCGTCCCTCGCGACTTTAAGGAACTTGGAAGCATCATTGTCTTCGCCAGTTTCGTAGTTTAATTGGAATCATATTCGGGCAACATTATGTTTCATCATTGTGATGAAAAGAATCAAGTAGAATTTGCGTGTATGTAGTGACGACACAATCATCAGGACAATTTCTGGATCATTTATTGTTCCTAATGATCTTATACAAGATAATACATTACAAATCAAGAACAAAGTAGAATTGAAGCAAAGAAAGAGAAGAATGTAAAGTGGAGAGCAATAAAAAGATAAATGTACAATCTATTCTTAATCCTTTACTTTGGCATTTTACTGTCCCCCCTTAAATCCACCCACCCGGGTAAGTTGGTTCGTGCACCCTTCAACGTTCTCTTCTATACCCTTTATTTCTCATATACACCACCACCATCATCACGTGTCCGCGTTCTTTCTTTTTTTTTTCGCCCCACGATTTCACAGTGCCATCTCTCTCATTTCCCCTTTTTCTTTAGCGCTCACGGGGGTACTCATTCATTTAATTTCAGTCATTCCCGGCAGGCACACCCCTGTCGGGCGGCCGACAAAAAATAATTAGTGAAGCCTTATACCCCTCTAGGCGGTTCTCTTTCCTTTCCACCTCAGTCTATATATCCAACATTTCCCCCTTTTCTCCGTTCTCTTCACAACCCTCGTTGTCCCTGTTCAACTTTCACCCAAGCATATATATAGATATATGTATATGTTATACTCGAATTCTCTTCTCTCACTCTGTGTGTGCTTCCTCACTGGCTTCGGCCTCGTCACCCTGTCCACCACCCCTTTTAGGCCGCCGCGTTACCCTGCCAACACGTTTTACCTCACCCCCGTTCCCAATCCCCCCATCAACCTCATCTACTATCTCGCACCCTCATTTTACTGTTAGCACGACGCCACATCGTCTTTCTCACTCGCCGCGACCTCGTACCACAGCCAAAAGCCCTAGCTCAGTCAGACTCACTCATTCCCCTTCTGTTGAAGGGGGTTTGAGGGTGAATGTAGGAGGGCGGTGGGGCCTCGGGCGGGATGATTCAGGCGCCAGTAGGACGCACCCACCTTCGCCAAGGGGTTGAGGCAATAGTTTGAGCACACTGGTTAGAGGAGACAGAGAAGAGGATGGAGAATTGTGTGCACAGGGTTGAGAATGAGATGGAATACACAACTTCAACACGAAGTGAGAAAGAGTATAGGAGAGAAAATGGAACGCAGAACACAGAGGGTGAGGACGATGAGACAAGAGAGAAAGAAAAATGTAACAAGGGTGGCTTCCCTTGATGCGCCTCAGATCCCATAGATACAACGTTCCTTCTCTCTTCATGTCGTACATAAAAGGAAAAAAAAATGAAAAAATGAACAAAGAGAAAAATAATCAGATTGAAGTCCCGAATAATATGTGAAACAAGCTCCAACTTCCGTAGATCTATTATTAAACGAAGTATTTCGGTATGTTTTAATGTAGAGTCATTTGTAACTGCATTCGATTTTTAATGACATCTTCCATTACTTCTCCTCACACAGCCCCACTGTTCGAAACTGTCTCTCGTATTCCTCTCTATATCCCGTAGAATAAATTTGTTTGATTCAAAAAGATAAATAGGCTTTGGAGGACACTTTTGGTTAGCAGTTATATTCAGAGAGGTTATACATCTATATGGCAAGCGCAAATTGATGCAAAAGATGATAAGATACTTACATACAGATGCATGTGCTTATGTAGAGAAGTGACAACGAAATACTCTCGACTATATGTGCAGTGTTGGATGCGCAGGTGCGCTTCCGTATAAAGGGGTTTTCTGTAGCATAGGTTCAAGTCATTATATATATATATATCCACGAGTTGGGAAAATGAGAGAAGGTAGAGAGGAAGATGAGGGTAGAAAGCTTTGCGGGGGTGAACGCAAGGGGCGTCTCAAAAGCGTCGTGCACGTCCCGCTCGAATGAAAGTAGCGCTTCCAGGACGCTAAGTAATACGAGGAAAAGTGCTTTTCCGGCAAAAGGGCGAAGGCGTTACGCGCCTTTCCTTCTATTTCGCTCCATTGCTATTTTCAACCCTATTTAATTTCCTTGTATGTCATATATATATATAT
>JABMBR010006208.1:0-11154 GCA_018881525.1 Meteorus sp. PSUC_FEM 10030008
CCCCCCCTCTGTGGATTGTCCATCGGAGACTAATAATTACGTTTGCCCAACTATGACACCTCACTGTCGATAACACAGTTAATGTCAATATCAATAAATGTCATCGATCTCACTCTATACGATGTCGTAATATTGTGAGACTGTGGTTCTTATATTCGAGAACTTTTTTACTAATTTTCAGATACGACAATGCAAATCGCATTTGATTTTGTAATGACGGGAAAGTTAATGCATCCATGCGCCGAGAGAGGCGCTTGTTTGTGGTGTATTTTAAAAAATGAGTGACCATAAATAAAAATGCTAGAACGATCATCTATGCTCTGTATTTAGCCAACTTCTTCTTCTGTTTGGAAATGAAGTACAATATTTAGCTCAACATCAGTAATATCTACGTTTTCCGCTACAATTATGATGTTGGAATCAATTTTTTATTATCATTGATACGGGATATTGAAAGTGAGAAAGGATGTGATGGGTATAATAAACGATAAATTCATGCTGGCTGTCGTCATCTTCTAATCTTGGTAATTGCGTCAAGTATTGCGGCATTGTCCAGTTCACAGTATCCAACAGTAAAAATATACCGGGAGTTTGTGTTTGCGAAGAAAACGGTTCTCTATCAACCCCTTGGTCGTCACCACATTCTGATTGAAAAGTCCATATATTGGGAATATTCACATTAGATTTGAATAGGTAAACACACGCACAATAATCAACAAATATATGTATATACGCGCGGATTTTATTCATGCGTTCATTGCGTACCATTGGCAACACTGCCACATTTGAAAGCTGATCGCCGCAATCGTATGAAAAAATCTTGTGAAATTTTTCATCCGTCCATTTTTTACACGTCTTTTACAACAAACAATCAAACTTTGGTTGTTCAAATTTAAACGTAAGTCGTAATTTCTTCACCACACGAATTATATCCAATACAGAATTTCATTTAGAATACTGATCTGTCTGTATAGTTACTGCATTTTGAGGTTATTCACAAAAGATCGCACTGTGTTACATCACACAGGTCATCGATTGATGTTTGAAATCAAATGCGTCTTGCCAATAAGAATAACATCAAAAATAGAACGACATAATCTTGTTCCAACA
Source organism: Meteorus sp. PSUC_FEM 10030008 (assembly GCA_018881525.1). Taxonomy (NCBI): domain Eukaryota; kingdom Metazoa; phylum Arthropoda; class Insecta; order Hymenoptera; family Braconidae; genus Meteorus; species Meteorus sp. PSUC_FEM 10030008. The sequence continues at coordinate 1,111 of JABMBR010006208.1, forward strand.
TTTTTTTTCAGATAGAAAATAAATATGAATTGGACTGCAAGGCAAATAACGTTGCCACTGCTGATCGGAGTATCATTAACAGGTGTCTGTGTCAGCTTATATTATTTTTTGTATAAGAAAGTGAGTATAGCAGGTGCAGCAATACAATTTGTATTTCCATTCATATTCGAATTAATTGGCATGATATCAAAAATGTGCTTTGATCTATCAGGAGAATGAGAATGTTTGCGAAACGCTGACATTGAAAGACAAAAAAGAACATGTAATTCATGTAAAAGTACCACGGCAACATGTGCCGGCTATAATCGGGCGACAAGGCGCAACTATAAAGGACGTTGAGCAGCGAACTTCGACCAGAATAAGATTCAACGATGATGATGTAACGATACCAGAAAGAATTTGTATTATAAGAGGTACATTCGAATGTGCCAGATTGGCGGAAGTGATGATTGAAGGCATAGTCGAAAACCAACCGGTTATTGAAACTTATGAGATGTTTATACCCCAACGGGTCCGTTCAGCGCTTCTCGCTAATCGTGGTGATGTTATTCATACTATTCAAACGTCAACACGCGCAAAAATAATATTGGAGAAAGGTTACTCTGACAATCTTGATGAGAAAAAACGCGTGATAATAAAAGGATCAGCGAAACAAATTGCGGCAGCTTTGTATCACATTGAAGATATGGTTCGTGGATCAAACGAAACTCGGGAAAAATTAGAAGCTGGTCAGTCAGTACGTTCACCACGCAAAGCATCACCTCGCAACACCACAACCATCAGTAAACCAGAGGCACAATTGCAATGTGATGAATCTCATGGTATTCATGAAAGTACGATGGAAGTATATGTCAGTGCAATAGATAATCCCGGACAATTTTGGGTCCAAGTTATTGGTTCAAGTATCCTTGCATTGGATGAACTTGTTGAAACGATGACCTCTTACTACAACAATGAAGAAAATCGTCAGTTACACACTCTGACAGATATATCAATCGGTCAGACAGTTGCAGCGAAATTTAGTTTTGATAATCGATGGTATCGGGCTGAAGTTATTTCACATCTTGGCGATGAGCAGTATGAAGTGTTCTTCGTTGATTATGGTGATCATGAAAATGTAGTTCGAACTGATATCCTGGACCTTCGGACGGACTTTCTAAGTCTTCGATTGCAGGCAATTGAATGTTCTCTCGCAAATGTCAAGTCCAAGTGAGTATACCATCTTCTTAGCATCAGTTTGCAAAATTTAATTTTTCTCAATATTAACATGTTCAGTCTAAACAAAAATAATTTTGAAATTTCCATCAGAGAAGTGAATTATCTGCTTCATCCATAGATTTATGAATATTGGTTGTTAATTACTCAATTCGCTATCGTCGATATTACTGGAATGCGAACTGCCCATTCCTACTTCGCATACTTCATTGAATAATTCTGGATTTACTTGTTCCATTATTTTCCACGCAAAAGTTTTATTAATACACATTGCATTTTCTTCACAATAAGTGAGACTGGCCCGCTTCAAAGTATCACAACTAAATTCATCTGAAATTAGCAGCAATGATGCTACATTCTCTGGCGTCAATGTTTCGATCAAGTTTCTTTCACATAATTCTTTTAAACCTGTGTGTAAAAATATGATATCAAACATTCAAAGATTCCCTCTGAGAAAAACAACTTCAATGTCTCACCTTGCAAACGATAACGTTCAGCTACCGATAGCAATTGACCTGCCAAAGTATCCAGATTATCAACGTGATCACTGTAAATATATCGGAGTACTTCCACAGTAATGTCACGCGAAAGTTCTGGCAATTCCAATATAAATCGATAACTCATCTGTGTACGAATATAAAATCATATACTTTATTAACATCTTAGGAATTAATCAGAAAACATTGTCACAATATCGTGCACAAACGTTACTATATTGGTGAAACGGGGAAAGAAACTGAAGTTAATCAAAAATGATAAGTGGAATACAATCAGCACACGTTAATCAAACGTTGATTAATAACATGCTCAAACTGGATGCGCAACTACGAAAAGTTTTTTTTGTGAGCTTTGTCTCACTTTCATGCGCAACACACACTTGTCTTCTCGAAACACAACAACCAAAACAACAGTAATAATTCCATTCTCATTTTTTCTCGTCTCGATTGGTCACCTCGTGGTTATTCTCCACAACTGGCATTATCATATCAGCCAATACGTCACTGCGCGCGGCAATGATACTGCCGTGAACTGGAATTTCTTCATTATTCGTACCACCGCACACCAATTTCGTATCTGCAGCCCTTGGATGCTTCAGTAATTTTGCCATGTCCTGAATGATTTGAATAATATTTGTGGAGTGGACAAAAACTTCATTGCTTTTTCATATTTTGTTAATTATTATTCTCTTGTGATATGAATTGTAATTTTTCTTCTTACCTGTGCCAGACTGTGCCGCTCACTTTCGCATTGAATGATCTGTATCTTAACCATTACCACAATTTCACCTGTTTTTTTGAAATGCCGGTCAACAATGGATAGATCACGATAACCAAGTGAAATTATATCTGATGTGGTTTTCAATTCTAATATTGTTCTGCTGACATGACAATATTCCCAGTGATTCACGTCAGCATTGTAAACAGCAAATTGGAAACGTATTTTTGCTTGCTCGACTTCTTCCACTGAGCTATTGAGCATATTCAAACACAAAACAACAGGATTTGTAATCCTTTTTCCTGCAAGGAAACAGAGTAAATTATTCACAGTATTCTATTCACTGGTCATTCTTGATTACTTCATGCATTTGATGAACTTGCCTTCCGGTCCCTTCCAAAATCTTATGGACAAGTTCCATGAACTGTGAATGCCATTGACATTGATATCAAACGGTGGACTGTCAATGAGACTATTCTTAGCAACGATTTTCTTGTAATTGTGAATTGGCCAAGAATATTTAAAGACAATATCAGAAACAGTGGGCACAAGCAATTCCATCGTAAAAGTTCTCAATTCACTGTCACGCTCGACGCTGTCCAACGATAATTATTTATTACATACGTAGTTCGCCTTGAATGTAAGAAGTGGAAGGTGTATATGAAGTAGGATTCTTTAAAATATTCAGAGAACATTGCACATAGCAAAATTTCGAACTGTTGGCATAATCAAATATTTGCTACACACAATCAATTATATTCTTCCTTCAATGCGCCAAATACAATTCTCGTTTCTATTTTCTTGCATTATACGGAATGTATCAACAATTGATGAAACAAACATTTCCCGAATTGTGTGAGAAGTGTAGCGAAACGTGACTGTGGTTTCCGTGGAAAATTATTTCGGTCACGCGTGTTACTAAACTGTGTAGAATAGAACTGATGATTGGGAGGGATATATAGTGGAACTTTCTCAACAGATAGTTGATGCGAGTGAGTAATAAACACATGCAAGTTAATTAAACAACTATGTACGTTCGCTTTCCGTGCCTATCACTGACTCAGAAAACATTCTGAATTTTTATTTTCAAAAGTTTTATATGTTTCAGCTTATCAATGATACATCTTCAGTTTGTTTTCTTGTGCATACAACATACACACCCAAACCCACACCCATATAAATTGTTGCTAGTACAATATCATAAATAAACAGTTAAACGGTTCAAAATAGTTGGCAACAATCCATTATTCACTTCAGTACATTATAAATTATTTTCTACATTGGTACTTTTCTGCGTGATAACTTGGCAAAATTTTCTCTCATCTTCCATTCACATGGAAGAATCGAAATTGTTTCAAATACGAAAAATTCAATTCGTTATACTTCACCTCTATTTACAAATGGTGATTAATTATCCAATCCTGATGTGATGGAATATTCGAGATGGATATATTGAGTAATTAACAACACGAATGATCGACCCGTCAGCAAATTTATTCACTAACGAGTTGTTTATGCAACTGAAATGGTATCATGGTGGAACTTAATGGCAATGGAATCCCCCGTGAGCTGTTTCCAATCGATTATCATTCCGTGCTCTTGAGCCAGATATTTCCCCAAAGAGGAGCAAGCGATCACGATTCAAATCATAGTTAATTCGTGTATAAACTCGAAGGAGAATTAGTTGATGGATAAATGCAGGGTGAGGAGTGAAAGGAAGAGCAAAAGAAACCTTGACTTACCTTCCTTCACTGTCGCTGTGAAAAATGAAAAACCCGATGCACAATCAATTTATACAACCATGTGTTAAAGATTAATTCATTTGTATGCTGTACAATTCGTAAATACGTTTGATTAATTCCAATGTAATCTATCAAGAGAGTTGTGGATCCGATTATTCATTTACATTGGAGCAGATGATTGAATTGTAGATTTGATTTGAATGACAGTGATAATTGAATGTTGAAATGCCGAGGATTCTTGTACAAGATATGAAATTGTTATCTAAATCCAATGCATGTGAAGTCATGTCAACTCATGAGAGAGTTGCAAATACAATTGAGAGAATTTAGAGTTTAGAAATACACGTTGCGACGTCTCACCACTTCTCTTTCTGTGTGCGGAAGACTCTCCTCGGTTCTTTGGCACACAGCAGCTCTAAGTAACAAGAAGCAAAACACGACCGTGCATTAATTTATAAATGGAATGGGATGTCGTAGAACATATTTCATATATATGTATATATGCGTATATGTTTAATTTAACACAATTATAGCGCCGGGCACCAATCGATTTCGCTTGAGAATATTCTCGCTTATAATTATGACAGTTAGATGAAGCTGTTCTAACGTGATTTTGTTTTCATATTTTTCAGAGATAATGATTGGTGTCAAGAAGTTTGCGAGAGATTTTCCGATTTATGTTGGTGCGCACAATGGAAAGTTGTAATTGCAAAAGTTCGTGGATATAAAGAGCGTGTTGTTGGTCAAGGACATTGTCGACGCGAAGGTTCACCAATTCCCTGTGTTGATCTTTTTGATCGGAACAATAATCAGGTAAATTGATAAATCTATCGTGTTAATGGCAGTAATTATCGTTCATTCTGCATTGGGATTCATCGATTCATGTTTGTATAGGACATCAATATTGGGAAGCAACTAGTGATTGAAAATTTGGCAGTGTTTACTGACGATACTTCGTCCACCGCCAGTACATCCCCATCACGGTCAATCAACAATCATGATAATCTACCCAGTCCTTCTCCGCCATCGTCGAAACCACGAACAATCATTTCAGATACTCCAATGGATCACATAACCGTTGATATTGCGACACCACAAAAACACTCGACTAAAATTATCGAAGAGATTGATTTAACTACTCCCAAAACAGGGAAAAACAAATTGATTGAAGAGGTAGATCTCGTCACTCCAAAGTACGATAGCACACGCCAATTTATTGATAGCGAGATTAAAATGAACATTCACGAAAATGGTGGTGGTGATCATGGACGAAACGATATGTTTCCAACGAGTCCTCAATGGAAAGCATCGAGCAACATTATGCCTGGTGGAGAAGAAAGCGACGAACAAGATTCAGATGATTTAGAATAGACCTCATCATTATTTTCCAACAAATTTGATCGAAAAAAAATTCAATTTGATGATAAACATATATTTTTAGAAAAAAAAAAAAAATACGTCAAATTCGTTGGAAGATGATTTTGTTGAATCATAATCAAATTTGATTTCTCCTGCACTAGTCGGATATGACTTTGGTGAACAAGTAACACAAAAGTGTTCCTTGTTAGGATAGATAATATATTACTCATCATTATTATCATTAAGATTGTTATTGATGATAAAAGTCGAGATAGTAATACTATAGATAGACATATAAATATTTCCAGAATGTTGTCACTAGAGAGGAGTCAGATACAGATTTGAAGAATATTTTTATACCTCAACTGATTAAGGAACGGAAAGTTGCCGTATTTACTGGAATTTGAATCTCTGCGGTCGCTATTTACCTTTGGATAATGTAACGGACGAAAGGAAATGAATACAAAACTCGATAGATTACTCAACGTTATATATAAGATATACATCTATTTTTTGCTGTTATCTGTTCTTATATTTACGTTATTTTTCAATTCATTGTAAAAGGAAAGAAGGCTAATGCCGTTTGTTTTTTTTCTCTTCAACTTCATCGAATAGTTCATTTATATTTTCGTTGTCATTAACAATTGTAGAAGATAGCGGTGTTCAGTTTTCGACGTATTAAATGAAAGAAAAAAAAATGTTCGAATGTCATGTATTCAAAGTATTGTAATTCCACTTCAGGAAACAAACTGTAAATCCGATTCGCTCTCCAATAGACAATGCGCAAAGTTGAGGAAAGAGCAAAAACGTAATCGGAAGTCAATCACACTATTGTCCAACTACTTCGCAATCATTGTGAACGACTTGTCTACAACTTTTTCCGCTGCTTCCTTTTTTTCTATTGTTGTGCATTGTGGCTATCTTGAATCGTGACCACCAAGAACCAGCGGAAATCATCAGTGAGAAGCAAGAAAAATCACCACCAATAATTCTTGTCATTTACAAAAATGACGTGAAAGCTGTGGCACCACGAACCGTATAAAATAACAGCGTAGCCCATGTTTCTTATTCAGTTTGAACATTGTCTCAGCGACAAGGAGTCATCATGAATTATTTGGTAAATACGAACAAATAATAGTCGCAAATAGTTATCATGAATGATGAGAGTAAATATGTATACTCATATGAACATGTTTGTGCGCGCGCCAAATTGAATTAGTGGCCGAGTATAATTCCCTCGGTTTCAAATTAACTCTCTCATTGTCGAATTGTATCCAACAATATTAATTCATCTGGTAGCTCGACATTTTAATTGACTCATCATCAAGCGTTCGTTTATTAGATAAAGTTGCGCGTGATAGGTCAATTGAGCAACAGTGTCCTAGTTGCGCGTATAACTAACCTCTCTCGGAAAGAAGAAAATAATACACTATCATGAATATACATTTATTCTCTCCAAATATTTGTTGTACACACTGCAATATCGATACTGTGATGCAATTCATTGTTTTTCCCACCAAAAACACAACGCCAGAAAGAATTTTCCGAAAATTCATAACAAAATCTCTTTGATGTTCAGTCTCCCGTTATGCATATACTGTAGAGAGAAATTGGGTCGTAGTGACTGTATCACACACGAGTTGGGAATTGTATATGGAATTCATGAATTTTGTTGTTCAATGTGTGTTCTATATTCTTCTTCATTTCAATTACGTAGAGGAATACGTGAAATATCAAGAGAGACGCAATTCGATTACGCTTATTCATGCACGAGCACGTTTCTCATTTTTTTTCACCAACGACATTCCCTAATGAAAACTGAAGTCCCTGCTTTGATCACAGGGCTCTCGAGACTCAGTTCCTATCAACGAAAGCTCCGACAATTGCCTTGACCTTCTTCTTTTATTCATTCAATCAATACCAACGCACGATCGTTACTAGATTGATTGTATCCAGACGTTTCTAACTAAGTGATTGATTCTTTCAGAATTTCATTTTATTATTTTCTCTTGGGGTATCCATGACCACGGCCGCAACACGATACATTGCAATACCCATTGATAACATTGACATCATCGAAGTAAATCCAATTGTGCCACAAGTACGAATCCCACGTCAAACCGAGGCTTACTCCCCTATCGTAATTCCAAATCGAGGTGAACTTGAAAGTCAGGTACCAAGGATTGAGAAATCATCGCCAATTCTTGATTATGTTGACTTTGGATCTCAAACTGGAGCTAATGGAGCTTTCAGTTGGTATGCAGATTATCCAGCTCATCACTGACTAACAAATAAATAATCAGCCTGAAGATGTATCAATTTTTATCTACACTGTAAATATATTGTTAACAGTATTAAAAAAATTCCATTTGCAGATGTAATATTTTATTTCTTCGGTACAACGTCACTTCAATTCCTCGCATATGCATACACACATACATATAAGTATGTGATAACATAATTATGTACATATGTGTATGGATACCTACAAAAATTGATAATTGTTCATTTTCACGTGGTCTAAAATATCCGAAAAATTATTTCTTTCTCAATATTTCCTTGACATTTTTTGATTATATTTTCAATTGATCTGTATTAGTTACATAATTGATGTTATCATTCTGTTGCATTCCATTGTTATTATTCTTTTATTATGCGACTCTTATAATAGGAATAAATTCATATTATAATTCATGCTGTTGTGAAGTTATTGAAACGAAACATTTTCAAAGCAGATGCAATTGTTGCTTGTTTTTTTTTTGTAATAATTGCACAATTTTATGATTCCTCTGAATACTTATGAAATCATAAATTATCATGGTGGAAAAAAGCAAAACAGAATGAGAAAATTGTTCATTCTATATTGAAAATAATGAGAAAACAAAATGATAAATTTACTTATGGGTTTCCATCTAATGTCTCATTTGTTGAATGAAAATTAGAGAGCATGTCCAGATCACGTTCGCTGACTTTCACATTATATTTCTTCGGAATCAAAGTCAACTGTGATCAAAGAAATTGAATGAATGCAATGTAGTTTTACATCGTCGAGAGTGCAAAATAAATTCATCAACACACATATTGTTCGTTATTTTGGAAAACAATTACCAGCTTGTTTTGAATCACTCAGAACATGTTTCGCTTTTTTTTTGTTTCATTTCGCTGTTTCATTGATCGAATTCTGACTTAGTTCGAAATTTCCTCTATCAGTTGCCGAATAATCATCAGCATCAACTATACACATGAAAGACTTACAACTTAAACATAATAATCATAGCAATTTATATAACATCGATTAATAATTTTCTATATTTATTTATATAATATAATAACCGCGCCTGCTTTCTTGATCTACGAGATCCAACGTTGCACAAAAATTATCTCCACCGCATTTATTTTATTGTAACATTATACAATAAATATATTTATAAACTATTATTCTGGATGTTTTGCTGTTCTTTTTGTGTTTTTGTAATGTATATATGCGAATACATTCGTAAATCGCAAATAGAGAGAGGTAATAGAGATGAAGAGAAAGAGAAATGGATGATCGTGCGAATATACTCGTCAACCATCAAAAAGCAGGTACGTTTGCAATTTAATTTTATTTATAAAATGGTTGTATTTTTCTTTTTCATTCGTCCCATTAACGTCTACGCAACGATATAAATAAAGCTCTATCCAGTTAATGTATTTAGTTAGAAGATACGTGATTCATCCTTGATTATAAGTACGTAAAACGAAATAATTAATGAATGAAGATATTCATCGCGGGAAAAAAAACCTAACAAAGAAGATTAGAATTATGAAAATTGGAGATCTGTTTAATTAAGTAATTGCAGATATAGCGAGACTACTTTGGGAATTATTTTGCACCAAGTCATTGATGTACATATTCATATATAAATTCAGGCTAGATAGATAACTTCAAATTATCACAATGGAATTAAAAAAAGTGCTGAAACGTGTTCATCGACATGACACGAAAATGTTCGCGTGGTCATAACCAGGCGACTTCACCAGTTGTTTCTCTACTTAGTCGAACATTCATTCTTAGTAAACAAGGATAAATCACGTGCTCTTATCCTCAACAATATATCTCGTACGTCGAAACTGTAGAAAATAAGAATAAACAAAATTCTAATCTTTGTAAGTCGATAGGGACATCAAATACTGCGCACTATGTGATGCTTTTGCTTTTTACCAAGTTCTCTGAAGTTATTGTACGAAGCAAAATCACAAATGGAATAAAATGAGATGATAAAAATTATATTTAGGTTATGTCTAGTTTAGAAGAAAATTAATTGAAAATAATAATGAAGAAATAATAATTGGTGTTGCGATGGTACGCATTGTACTGGAATGGCGTTAATTATAATTAATTGGCATATTTGAAAAATTATGATTTATAATCGATAATAAAATCTACAAACCAGGTACTGTTTTCGCAATAATAGTTCCACAAGTGATGTAAATATATGTAGATGGAAAAAAATAGAGAAATTATAATAAT
>JABMBR010006209.1:0-11150 GCA_018881525.1 Meteorus sp. PSUC_FEM 10030008
GTCGAGAATTTTGTTATTCTCAACTATTCCCTCTTTTATAAAGAACGTTTTTGTTGAGAATAATTTATCGCATTGCCTCTGCTCGTTTCGAATAGAGAGTTCAGTGTGCTTTTTTCGTTTGTATTGTGAAAAATATCAATTTTGTGTTCTTTTTATTCGTCACTTTTCTCGTACAACCGCTCTAGGTGGCGTTCGGACGATAACTGGCGGACCCAACACGATATGGCAGTTAACTACTAGTATTATATCAAATAAAAAATGAGCTGCTCAAAAAATCAATATGTGGTTTTTGGTTGGAAAAAGTACGGCTCATTAGTCTCCATACTTACATGTACTCTCTCAAGTGGTAAACTTGCGTATAGAAACTGTTTTCAAGATATGAATGTTACACATTTTTATTTGCCAGTCTGTAGATCTTTCTAGTGAGTTATATTATGTTATATTTGTTTTATCATTCATGACGTAATATATTTTTGTCACACGTTCTGTGATTTGTATCTGATTAAAATTTAGTCACCATCATCATCATCATCATCATGTTGTTGTTGTTGTTGTTGTTGTTGTTGTTGTTGTTGTTGTTGTTTTCACTAATTGATTGATTTTAAATTGTCTCAGATTTATTATGGAGATGAAGACATATGCATGAGAATGTTGGGATAGCAAGATTAGAGGAGGGTGTGCTGTAGATGGTGATGTTATGTTGAAACTTCATTTCGAGAGTCGATTATTGTTTGTTTCATTTTTGTAGTTATTCAGTTATTTAAGTACTTGTTGTTTCTTCCTTGTTCTTCTTCGTAGTTCATCGAGATGTTCTCCGTCTTTCAGCCGGTAATACTTTTCATTTAATCTGCCTGTATTATTATTGTAGTCTTCATTTGGAATGTCAGTAGCGCACACAAGGAGTTCAGGCTTCTAGTTTTCTGGGTTTGCAGTGATGTATTTTTAGTAGGGTGTCTTTTGTTGTGGCAGATAATCATTATATTGTTGCCCTTTTAAATGATTCCTAGGTGGTCTGTATGTAATAACAGTTGTGATGGTATATGTAGCCTGATTATAAGTGTTCGCCGATCGTAGTTGCCTATATCCTTGATGTCCTTAAGAATTTAATTGTTAGTATTTACGATAATAATAGCTGAAATACCTTCACATGAATCCAATGTCAATCAGTCAATTCAAAGCAGAGATCTTCAAGTTTGTTTTGTATTATGATTGTATGTTTATCCGCTACATAGATTAGATCGTCTGCGAAGGCTATGGAATATGTGTTGTTCAAGGAGTTCAATTCAAAGAGGTTCAGAATGTCGCTATTGAAGATATTAAAGAGCACTGGGGAGTTGACGGTCCCTTACTGGAGACCCTCTTCTATGTTAAATGTTATGTTCGATTGGGTTATGTCATTCCAAGTTACGAATTCCTTTCGGTGTATCATGTCATCGATCAAGTGTATCAGGTGAGTTGGAAATTTATGTTCCTGGAGTTCGAATATAAGCTCATTCGGCCATACTAAATCAAAAGCTTCCCCCAAATCAATAAGAGCTGCACCTACTAATTCTTAATTGTTGAGGTGGTTGTATATATCCAAAATATGTTTGTTAGCTGCGTGGTATGTTGAATGATGGTGACGGAAACCGAATTGATTGTCTGGTATTACTTTATTTCTTTTGCAGTGTTATGTGATTGTTGCGTTTATGATAGCTTCGAAAACTTTACGAATATTCGGTATCAGACTGATTGGTCTGTAGCTAACAGGATCGTTGGCATTTTTCCCTTTTTTGAGGATGGGTAGCAGTTTCGCACATTTCTAGGCTTTCGGGAAATAACTATTGTTTTGAGCGTTGTTGAATATGATGGTATAGGCTCTGATGATTGATTGCGGGAGGTGTTCAAGCGCTATTGTGGGGATTTCATCGATACCTCCTGATGTTTTGTTGGGCAGTTTCCTGAGTATTAAACTGATGCTTATGGTAGAACAGAAGTAAGGGTTGTTGATGTTTTCCTGATGCGGCGCTGTTGCTGGGTTGGCTGCTGAGAAGTTAATTGAAGTTATGTTGCGCCGACGAATTGACTCTAGCTCTTCTTGAACTCTGTTTGCACATTTGTCAACTATACCTTTGAGTTTTGTATTTTCGTTTGTATATTGCGGTGAGTTGATTTTTTTATAGTGAGCCCCCATTATATTCGATTCATCTGAATTGTTGGAAACAACTATATGGTTGTTCATGATCTTCGTTTGCCGAATATCAATCATACTGCGGTGAATCATTTCTTGTTGAGAGATGTCAAAATGCAATTTGACATCTATCGCTAATTTCCAATGGTTTCCTGAATATCTGGTTCAATTTTGGGAAGAATTTATCTAGTTTCTTGAAGTCGATTTCCTTAATCCTTCTTTTCCAATAGCTAGATGCTGACCTTGTGAATTCTTCAGTGAGTTTTTCGTTCAAATGCTCTAGGGACTCTTTGAGGTCTTTGCAGTGCCTTTCAGTGTTTCTAGCTCTATTTCTGTACAGTGCTTTCAAATAGGTCAATACTGTTGATTTACGATTATAAAGTCTATTGATTCAAGCGTTCGTGTATTTGGCTCTACTGCTCAGTGATTCTAATATTGATGTTGTTATGTCCAGAGCTTCTTTTATTGCGTTATTCAGTTCATCTATATTGTTACAGTGTTAGGACACTGTGCGTCGCCCGTTAGCACAGCCCGCGCGTTATCAACGTGGTATTCGGTTGAGGCCTATTTAAGGATTGCGCTCTTAGCATGGGGGGCCAGAAATAGTCAAGCGCTAGCCTGCGAAATTTACTTTCTAATCAATACTCGTAACTCGCCCAATTCGGAAGGTAGTTTCTTTGCTTGGCAACCGATCTATTGCGACTTGCGCTCCAAGGAATAAGTCCAGGGTGTGTGTTGATGGGAATTACTGTGCCCCGGCTATACCAAAGTTGCATGGTACCATTGATAACTCCAATCGGGTTATCAATAGCCATCGACGAATAACCGAATATCACGCCACGAATAAATTCAATTTGTTTGATATCGAAGTGGAGCATTTTTCGAGTTATTTGGAGTGACCTGACCCATCCAATCACTTCCAACCAACTGCCTAGGACCAGAGAAATAGTATCACCGGAAATTAGGTTGAGTACTAGTATTTTCTTTGATAACATTGTGAGGCTGGTTTGAGTATCTGCTCGAGGTGAGACAGCTAGCCGGCTTACCCACGAGCCTCGTCCTCTGGACGAAAAGAAATGGAGTTTCTAGTAACGTTTCAATATACTGGTCGATTTCGGCTAACGTGAGATTTCTATCTTGTTCAATGTATGAGGTCATTTTTTCATCCACAATTTTCATGAAAAGGTCCCATCTAGTTGCTTTGAAAAGTTTAATGGGTCGAAGCATTTCGCTTTTTTGTAGTCTGATACCCGAGACTTGTGTGTCGAGTGTAAATTTGATTGCGTGATGATCACTATCGTAGTTCAGAGTGCCCACTTTGTCGTCTTTTTGTATCCGTGAGGTGTAGCCTTGCGTTTGCCATGGAAATGTCAAGATATGAGTTTGCACGCGGATATTTTGGGTTTTTGGGTGGGTAAATGTTAGTTTTAAAGATGGGAGCTATGTTTTCTTCCCATTTTTGTAGGTGTAGACCTCTTTGGTTGTTGACATTATCCCCACAGCTTTTTCTCCTAGCGTTTAGGTCACCTGCAAGCACGAAGTAATTGTTCTTCTTATCTAATTCGAGTTTGCGAAACAAATCATCCAGCTCATTAGTAAATATTGGTCTATTGTCGTTTGAGGCGTACGCACTGATAAGGTATATGATCATATTTTCGGTGAGATTAAGTTTGTTAATTGTGAATTCTAGTATATCGTGATTGTGAGAGTTGGGAAAACCGACGTTTTCATATTTCATTGTTCTATCGATGAGCGTTCGGTCTGTCGTTACGTATAATGTTCTAGTTTTTGAACTGTAGTTTATGGTTTTTGTTCAACTTTGTTCCCCAAAGAAGTGACACTTGTGGACTATCATTTTCTTTGATGAATTGGTTGAGGTCATGTCTTCGTTTCAGGGATACAATGGAGTTGACATTTATCTCAATAATTCTTATTTTGGCATGGTTTGTTATGAGTGAGATGCCTTTCAAACGTCTTTCATCGTTGTCGGGTTACTCATTATCTTTCTAGCAAATCGAATAGGTAATTTATTCTAGCTGTGTTTTTCTGGATTTGGTGATTCATCCCAGACATTTGAGCCGATAGTAAATTTATCAAGTCTAGTTTGAGGTCAGTTAGAATTGTGTATAAATTATTGTTGTTATTATAGTTTTCAGATTCTCTAGGTGTTGAGGTGTTTGTTCGTTGTTGTTGATTTCTGGTGCTGTTGTTCTCTTTGTGACTTGTGCAAATGATCTTGATGGATTGATGTATTTGTTCGCTTTGTTCATTATTGGAAGTCTTTGAGCCAGGGCTTAGTCTTTGGTAATTTTTTTTCCTTTGTTCTATTATCTCAGTATATAGGCAGCCTGTATAGGAGGCTGGATGACACCTTTGAAGGCAGTTGGCGCATTGTAGTTCGGATTTGTGTGCATCTTTACTGATGGCGCACTCCCCTGGAAGATGATGTTGGGTGCATTTGCAGTATTTGTATTTCACGTGACAATTGGTGCTGGCGTGGCCTATTCGTTTTCAGTTTCTACATTGAAATAGTGTACGTCTTTTTAGCTGTTTCCATTTCACTTTTTGGTGGGCTAAATCTCCAATTTTTATGAGCCCTTGTATGTCGCTGTCATTAGTCGCTTGAACTATGTAGTGAAATCTCTTTGGATTATTTTTGTTGAAACGTATCTTGTTAATTTTTGTGATGGATATATTCTGTAGTGATTGTTTGTTCAGGTCATCATAAATTTCTTGTTCAGCAAAGTCACTTTTGATCTCTTTCAGTATGATGGTTTTGGGTTTGAGATGTTTGGGCGTATATGCTACGAATACGATTTCTTGTTCGATCAATTTATCTTTGATCGAAGTGAATGTATCAAGATTGTGAGGGAATATAGTGAGATTGTTATCATCCAGTTGTTTGAGATGGTAATCGGGATCGTCTATTCTTTATAAAATGTTGATAATTGAGTTTATTTTCTCATTCATTATTTGAATGGGCGGTATTTTTAATTTTTTTCGGTGGGTGTCATGCTGATCACGCGTCGGGGTATTATTGCAATTTTCGTTGTTCCCTGAAATGGGATTATCTTCTATTGAGTTGGAATGACTACTCTTTCCTTCTATCATCGTTACGGATTCAAGGCTACCGAATTTATTTGAGCTTAAGATACTCTCGTTCGGATCCTCCGGTATATCCAGAGGTTTGCTAAATTTGTTGCCAAACATCCTTTACGGCTACGTTAGTATCATCGATCATACCATCATCGTCTAGATGTTGGTTTAGGGTTTTGCGTTTTCTGTTCGTCGGAATGATTGATGTGATTCTTTTTACTTCTTTGTTTCAAAGAATTTGTACATATAAATCGTCAATTGCCGCTGGATGGTTTATTAGAGATATTTTACCTTGTACCACTTGTTCGAGTATCCTTTTAGGTAACTTGCTACTGTTCTGGGTGTCTTGAGTGGCGGGGTTCGTTCCTGCTACTTTGAGGTTAGGTCGCCTTTTTTCCAATGGATCGATTACTATGGTGATCAATGAATAAAATGGATCTTATCTGGTTCGTCACCAGATTGAGAGCTATCAGCTCTACCGGAATATGGTATCACGCTTTCAATTGATATCACATTTATGATAATTCCAACTGACAAAAATGTAGCGTTATTTTTCACATGCTTCCACTGCGGTGGCTCCGTAACAACTCACGAGACCTGGCGGACCCCAAACGATACGGCAGTTAACGGTAAGTATAATATGAAGAAATCGAACAGAAAATGAACTGCTCGAACAATCAAAGTTTGTCTGGATTTTTCAGTAATCGGAAGAGTTGATTTGACATGACTTCGAAATCTGCCCGACAAATAAGCTGTTGATGAAAACCAGTATTTAATAAGTTAGAAAACTTAGTCAAACATTATCGGTAGAAAAAAGTTAACTACACGCGGTGTTCTCAAGTGGTCATCCATCCAAGTACTAGCCGCGCTCATTATTGCTCAGCTTTTTTTTTTTTATTACCGTATTCATAAAGATATTGAAACATTTTATATTTATATTTATACATTCTCAATCTCAACAGTTAAAACTATGCGAACTTGAACAGTATACGAATATATTTTTCTATTATATCCCTTGCTTAGTCTCTACACTCAATCTACTATTGTAATTATTATTATTTTTCATCGTGGTATTTTGTTGAAATTTTCTCTTGAAGTCATTTGCGGTCATGATAATGATAATTTCTTTTCGTGTGTAAGAAAAGCATCATCAAAAACCCACTGGTGACAATTGTATCAAAAGTAAGTAATAAGGCTGCGTTATGTTTATAGCTTTCAGTCTTACAAACGGTTGATATAACAATTTATCGCAGTGCAATCTGTATCTGTAGAGAAACGGCAAATTCGAACTTCTGAGATCCGTTATGTTTCTTTGTTAGGTGCCAACTGATTCTGATAAAATTTATCCGTTAGTCTTTTTACATAGTCATCAATATAATCATTTTGTTATTCTTCATGTAAGAATGTGGTGGGTGTATATCGGTTGACCGATAGTATCATTCAGAGATATTCGTTTGGAAGAATTTTGAGTTGTCGCACATGCGTAATTGCCATGCTACATCATTCTGGCGCAGAATAAGGCCTCAACATCATTCTAAATACAAGTTTCTTAATTTTTATCGTCATGGCTGTATCATGGATTAGTAGTGGATGTAGATTTTTGATGACTGAATACGCTTTTCGAGCGGTTTGTTTGATATGCATGTAGTATGTTAGCTCTGAATCCAGATGTATTCCAAGATGTTTTATTGCATATACTGGTGTGGTAAGATGTCCATATACGGTTATTAGTTAAAATATTGTTAATTCGGTTTATCTTCTAGTTAACACTACGGATTCTGGTTTAGCTTAGTTCACTATGATTTTCCAGTATTTATAAAATTTTTCCAGCATATGAATGTGTATTTATATTTGATTCGCAGCTTCATTTGCAGGGAAGGGGTGAGTATGTATTGCGAGGTCGTCCGCGAACAAGGCTGTTTTCGTTTTCTCATATTTTGGAATGTTATTAATGTAGATGATGAAAAGCGCCGGTCTGCGGACTGACCCTCATGGTTCTCCTGCTCTTTCTTCCCTTTTTCGTGACTTCATTCCGTTCACAGGTACAATCAGATATCGTTTTCGTAGATATGAGAATACGAATCTAATGAGAACTTCTGAAAATTTATAGTAGATCATTTCATATACTATTCCATTAATCCATACTTTATCAAAAGCTTTCTCGATATCTAGTAGCGTCATCGCTGTTACTTTGTTTCTGTTGTAATTAGCACTGTGTTGAAAAATCGAGTGAATGAATATGAATGAGATTAAATGATGAAGATGAAATGCCGGTAGTTGTTGTACACGTGGTTGAATGCAATTATGAACACGTGATGTAAAAAGAGAGTTGCGTTTTATTGAGTAAAAGCACTATTATATTGAACAGATATTTACAATGGTGAGATTGAGCGTTTAATGAGAGTTTGATCGTCGATCGAGAATTATAGGCGAGATGTAGTTTGATAAAATAGACACACGAGATTATATTAATGCACGTGGCTGTCGGTGTGCCAAAGAGGTTATTTGAGACAAGTTGCGTCGCAACTTGCTAACAAAGAATTATATTAATTGTTTGTTACGTTGAGCCGGCACCCGATGAGATTAAACGTGCGTTGGACGTGAGAATTATTATTTAATTATCAATTATGATAATTTCGCGACCACGTTGTGGCGAGAGAGAAAAAGAGTAACAGAGAGAACGCGAGATGTTCACGGTGTGAAAGTCCACGAGCAAGAGAGCGATTTCCCCATCGATCCTTGGTATTGATGAGGATCTCCTTGATTGTGTGCGTACATCCGTGTGTGTCCAGTTTGGGCGACATGGATGTATGTGTGAATTAGGGCACGCTGATAGGGCGACGCAGTGGCGTGATTAATTGCGCGCGCCGAATTGTCCCTTCTTTAGGCCCGGTGAATGCGTGTGTGTCGCCTAGCCTAGACGACACGGTTGTAGTGGTGTAAACGTGTGA
Organism: Meteorus sp. PSUC_FEM 10030008; assembly: GCA_018881525.1. Lineage (NCBI taxonomy): Eukaryota > Metazoa > Arthropoda > Insecta > Hymenoptera > Braconidae > Meteorus > Meteorus sp. PSUC_FEM 10030008. The sequence goes on from JABMBR010006209.1 coordinate 8,218, forward strand.
TAACACCCGAGAGGTGCTGCCCTTTGAGTAAGGTGGCCAGTCGTTGACTTGGCCAAATCTCGAACACACTGATATCATTCACTATTTTTGTCACTTGTTGAATCGTGTTATGCTTTTGTCTGAAGCCGAATTGTTCATCTTTTATTATTCTTAATTTTCTACTATGATCATTGATTTTTTCAAGATAATTTTTTCTCTGCAATAGTTGATGTTGTTGGTTAGCTTTTGGATTTCTTCATCTATTTACTCGGTAGTTAGTATTTTCGGTGTGATTCGTACTGGTTCATCCAGTAAGTCTCCGAACCTCTCCCAATCACCTTTATCGAAGACGTATGTTTTTCTAACTGCGTTATTCCTCTCTTAGCCTCCGAGAAGAAATGTTACTGGGTCATGATCTGAACCCAATTCATGAATGACTCGTAGTTCTGATACGTTAGTGATATTTTTATTTATGGCTATGTCTACTGTCGTGGGAGTTGAATTGTTGTTCGGATAATAAGTTGGTTCGTCAAGATACATCACGGTGCGGGTATTGTTTTGCGTGTATCGTTGCAGGATTTTTCCACTCGAGTTGGCTCTATTACAATTCCAGGTCACTTGTGTGAAGTTCAAATCCCCCACAAATCGTTGCGTTGACTGGGTGATGACCTTTACAGTTGGCACATTTTGCAGTCACATCTTTGGTTTCCGTACAATCTTTTGCGAGATGTTCCTCAACGCATTCCAAACTGCTTGGTTCTCAGTAGCAGTTTGATGATGCGTGTCCCTATTCTTAGCATTTGTGGTACTGCATTATTCGCTTCTCGTTAATGTAATTCTTCCATGTCACTGTTGTATCGTTGAGGTGTGTATATCCATGCTGAAGTTGAGTCAATTTGATGTTAGCATCGAATTTTACCATACATAAATGCCGTCTTGTGTTTTTCAGTAGGTTTGAATTCGAAGGATTGGATCCTAGTTCTTATTATTCGACTATAAGGTTTGATGTATCAATCTCACCATGCGGATCGCTGGTAACATATATTTGCCTTTTGTCTTCTTTTTGTGTATGCGTATGGAAATGGACATCAGCATTTTTCCACAGATCTTCCAATTTTACAAAGTCTGACATGCCGTGCATATTTCTGTATAACCGCTATTGTATCAGATGTTAATACGATTTCGACGTATCGACGTTGCAGTACATCTTTTAATCTGGCTATGAACTTGTAGTGATCTTTGATTTCCCCGTGTATGACTAGGGGAGGTGGGTTTTTCTCTGCCTTCGTACTTGCTCTTCTCGCTGGATTATCATCAGCGTCTGATGCTTTTCCCGTAATGGATTTCGACATGGTATCATTTCCGAGTTCCATGTCTGAGTCATTCTGGCTCAGTATTTCAAACTTGTTATTAGTCTTCACATTACATGTTTATTTGGTTGTCGACATATTAATTCGTAGGTCCATCATCTCTGGCTTACTCGTTGCTTGGTATTCTGTTCCTCGTTTTTTAGTCACTACAAAGTAGTCATTGAATTCAGGATTTAACATCCCCTCGTTGTTAGAGGCTATGTTGTGATTTTCAGAGTTGGGATCAGGAACTTTTTTATTCTCGTCTTCTCTCCCTTTTATGAAAATATTTTTGTTAAGGATAATTTATTGCACTGCCTCTGCTCATTTCGAGAAGAGTTTGCAGTGTGCTTCTAGAGATAGAGACATTTTCTTCGAGGCGTGTAGTCATTTTTTCGTCCACTATTTTTATGATAAGTTTCCATTTGGTGGCTTTGGAGAGTATGATCGGTTGAGGCTCGTTGCTTTTTTATAAGCTGATTCCGGAAATTTGACTATTAAGTGTGTATTCAATTACATAAGGTTCAGTATCATGATCCAGAGTGTCTGCTTTATTGTTTTCGTATCTGTGGAATATAATCTTGCATCGGCCATACAAAACTAAGATAGAAGTCTGCTCATGGATATATTTGGTTTCTGGATAAAAAAGTTTTCATTTTGCAGAAGGGTGCTAAGTTCATTTTCCATTTTCGTAGGTGTAGACCTATTCTTATTATTATGTCTCCTGTTTTCCAATGGTTTGAATAACGATCTATTCAGGACGGTGGGGGAGCTGCCCTGCTGATGGATCGATACACAACGATGGGAGATCTCCCCCCATGATTGATCGATATGGTCGCCATTTTCTTCTTCATACTTCTCTGAAAATTTTGTCATCCATTCCTTTCAATGATTGGAATGGTATTGACTGGTCCATGCTATGTTTGATACCATTTGTTAATCTTTGAATAGTTCTGTCAAGTTCGTCGGTAATTCTTATTTTTGTGTTTATTTTTATTTTGTCTCTTAAAATATTTGTAAACTTGTTTTATTCTGCTTTTTCACTGTTGCAGACTTGAACTTGGTGCATTTTACTTCCTCGCTGATGTCCTATATATAATATTATCGAGTTATGATCTGATAATAGTTCACACATTGCCTCTAAACCTGTGATATCACGTATATTTCCATTTATTCCAAGGTTGATAGTATTTGCATTTGAGCTATTTTCAGGGAAGTGAGTCGGCTCGTTGGGGTAGCTTACACTAAAATCATTATTCAATACGTAGTTGAATAATATTCTACCTCTTCGGTTATCCGGTGGACTAGTCCATGTTTCATGTCGAGCGTTCAGATCTCCTATCAATAATATTTTATCTCCAATATTCATTAGCGAGTTGAGATCTATCAGTCTTAGGTCTTCGTTGGGGCTGCAATACACACCAACGATATAAATATCAGAAGCTAGCTTAATTTCTATACTTTCTACCTGTACATTATTCAGTCTAAATTCTTTGTGTATTATTTTTTGGTGATTCAACATTGCTATATCTCCACGAGCACTATTATTGTCTTTTCTTATACATTTGTAATTTCTTATTTTGAGTTTTAATCTATCATTGTACC
>JABMBR010006210.1:0-11143 GCA_018881525.1 Meteorus sp. PSUC_FEM 10030008
ACCAACGATCCTAGTGCTTTTTCCCAATTGCACATATAAATGTATAAGAATGTGTTTCTCAGCATACTCAAATCATTCTTTGGGAGTATCTTCATCCGAAAGAACTGCCTGTTTTTTCTACGATTGTCAAAATGTGAAAGAGAAAAAAAATGAAAGATCAGAAAAATATGTATGCGAAATTGCTGGAGTTGATGGAAAATGCCTACAAATTATGTTTACATTGAGTCATGCTTCAGCATATGAAGGATTGATGAAATGGGAGGAAATCGGGAACAAAAATATTAAGCGTTTGAATAAACAATTGAAAAATCAAGCATTGAATACGGGTGAGAGACGTCGATTATTTACAACAATAACACATCTCCAATCATTCATTGTGAAATTTCAAAACCAACAAGAGAAGATGAGGAAGAAAACTATTAATACAAATGTCATCAGTGGCGGACGTATTATACCAATTTATGGGCATGATGAGAATATAAAATGGGAAGATTTGAGATGTGCTTTCAGAAGGCATATTCGAACAGGACTCATAACAAATTTACATCACGTTGATCTGAATGATTTTCGGATCGATGCGAAAAAAATGTTGAGCTTGAAAGTAAATGAGATAGTTCAACAAGAGGGTGGCATAAAACTAAACGTTGTGTTGACATGTAAATTTCAAATAATGAAAAACAAAGTGGTAGAAGAAGAAACCAAATATTTTAGTACCCGAAGTATTGCAATTCTCCCATCAACACATCTGAACAATTGGTATGATGAAGGTTGCCGTGGTATTTCACTGAAATAAATATTAGTTTAAAAAAACTAAAAAACACTCTTTTATGCTATAGTGAACTGAAAAGTAAGAAATAAATTTTTTTCGTGCCCATTTACTTTCTAGTTCACCATAACAGAAAAGCATGTTTCTTAATTTTTTTTATCTACTATTCTATATATTGGAGTTTGTTCGGAGTCAATCAATTATTCGAAAGAAATGGGTTGATCGCGCGCCAACTGACTTTCTCGGATGAGATCTCCGTTTTTCAGGCCCACACACGTACGATCATACACTCATTCGACACTCAGTCCAGAGGTGGGAGAACTGTATATATTAAGACGAAACATCGTACAAAGAGGAGACCCCGAGAATACAATATGCTGCTTTATATGCCAATTTCATTCTCTCACATGTGCACGGTCAATGCTACGGATATAAGTTCATCTCTTTTTAATTGAAAAATCGCTTATCCCGGAAGTTTCAATGAGGATATCAAGACAATTTTTCCAAAATATTGCATTGTCATCGGTCCTCGATAAGTGTGCGAAATTTTGAATTAATCCGACTGCTGGAACTTGGCGAAAATCAAGCTCAAAGATTCCGTTACATACATGCATACATACATACATACATACATACATATATACATACGTATGGAGGTACAACCCAAGTTAACAAAAGCGTGTTAAAAAGTGGAAAAGTTCCAGCAGCGTGATTCAAGCTGGTCAATAGTTGGAATTGAAAACTTGTAATTGACTATGAATCGATATGTCCCACTGCAAGGAGGACTTTCAACATCAGTGAGTCTACCCATGGATATTCAGCGAAAGAAGGCTGTCGTCAATATTAACAACAAAGATGAACTCTGCTTTTTATGGTGCATTACAGCTGCTATGACAGCCAAAGATCATCCAGTTAATGCGCACCCAGACAGAACATCATCGAATCCACATTTCAGTACACTCAATCTCAATTATGATGGATTCACATTTTCCATGTCACTGCATGATATTCCACAATTTGAAAAACGCAACAGTCTGCTGATAGATGTTTATGGAATTGATAGTAAGCATCATGGAGGAAATGAAAAGAGTGTAATTGTTTCATATCATGTGAGTAATCAACATAATGATTTTACTATCAATTTACTCATGGTTGAGTCAAACATCGCTATGGATATCAATGATGAAGAAGACGTGCGCAAATGTAGAAAAATTTAACATTTTTCATGGATCAAAAACCTCTCGCGATTAGTATCCAATCGAATATCAGAACATAATGGTGGAATATTTATTTGTGATAGATGCTTGTTACATTTTTTGTCTGAAAATCGTCTCAAAGCTCATAGAGAAGACTGTACTAGTTTGGATAAACTATTACGAACTGAATTGCAGACGAAAGATAAGAAAATAATTCCATCCTCAAATTATCCATACAAAGAAAAAGTACCATTTGTAATCTATGCTGATTTGAAGTCTATTCTAGCATCACAAACAGATGGATCACAATTACATATTCCCCATAGCATAGCATATTATCTCTATTGTACATATGATAATACACTATCGAAATTCGAATTATACCGTGGTGAAGATTGCATAATAAGGTTCGTAGATCAATTGAAATGTTTAGCTGAGAAAATCAATGACATCTATCGTATACCAATAGGAATGGAACCAATGTCTGAAATAGAGAAGCATGAATTTCATGATACTAAGATTTGCCATATTTAAGAAATATCTTTCGATGATTCTGATACATCAAAACATCGTGACCACTGTCATTTAACGGAAAACTATCGTGGTGCTGCACATGGGCAATGTAATGTGAATTATAAAATACCCTATTATTTTCCTATTGTATTTCATAATCTAACAGGCTTTGATTCTCATTTTATCATTCGCGCTCTGGCAACGAGATTTCAAGGTGAACTTCCACTTCTACCCATGAATAAAGAGAAGTATATATCTTTCACTGGAAAAGTGAGTGGTACCAAGATAGCTTCACGTTTTATCGATGCATTCAGATTTATGGCTGCAAGATTAGACGAATTGACGTCATACTTGAACAGTGAGGATAAATTAGTTACACGAAATGTGTATAAAGATGATGAACAATTTCATTTAATGACGAGGAAAAGTATATTTCCATATGAGTACATTGACAGTTGGGAGAAACTTGAGGAGAAACAGTTACCAATGAAGGAAAAATTCCATTCTCAGTTGAATAATACTGATATTTCAGATGAACAATACAAACATGCACAAAATGTTTGGGGGAAATTTCATATCAACACACTTGGTGAATATTCAGATTTGTACCACAAAACTGACGTATTACTTCTCGTAGATATATTTGGAAATTTTCGAAGCAGCTGTTTTACCACCTACAATCTTGACCCATTGCATATCATACAGCTCCCGGATTGGCTTTCGATGCAATGCTCAAATGTACAGAAATTAGTTTAGATTTGTTCACCGATCCTGAAATGTTGTTGTTTATCGAAAAGGGCATAAGAGGGGGTGTAGCCCAATGCATAAATCGTTATGCGCATGCAAATGATAAGAATATGAGTAATAAGTATACTCCAAACGGCGAAGAATCATATATTATGTATTTTGATGTAAATAATTTGTATGGTGCAGCAATGTGTGAGTATTCACCATTGGGTGAATTCAAGTGGGAGAAAAATCCGAGTAAAATTCATGATATATTACAAACATCACGTGATTCACCAATCGGTTATATTTTAGAAGTTGACATGAAGTATCCCATAGCATTACTTGAATTACATCGTGATCTACCATTATGCTCCGACCATTTCACATCACCAACTGGAAAAAATCCAAAATTAGCGACAACTCTCTTACCAAAGAGAAAGTACATCATACACTATAGAAATCTCAAACAATGTCTCAATCTGGGTTTAAAAATTCAGAAAGTCCATCGGGTACTTCAATTCAGTCAGTCACCATGGCTTCAAAAATATATCGATTTGAATACAAACTTGAGAAAGAAATCAAAGAATGATTTCGAAAAAATTTTTTTGAATTAATGAATAATGCAGTGTTTGGTAAAACTATAGAAAATGTACGAAATCATAAGGATGTCAAACTTGTGGCAAAGTGGGATGGACGTTATGGTGCATGTGCTCTTATAGCCAAACCCAATTATCATAGCTGCACAGTTTTCGATACTGATATGATGATAATTGGAATGCGGCGTTCTCGTGCGACATTTGATGAGCCAATTTACGTTGGATATTCCATCCTCGATGTCTCCACAATTTATATATACAATTTCCATCATGAGTACGTGAAGAAAATGTTCCCGACGAATCAAGCAAAATTGTTGTACACCGACACTGACAGTCTCATATATTGCTTTACAGGTTTCGATATATGTGAACAAATGAAACGTGACATACATAGATTCGATACAAGTGACTATCCACATGAATTGAATTGAATTGAATCGAATTTATGGGAGGGGGTTGGGGATAGGGAAGGGTAGGGGACTGTAACTGACATCGAGCCCAGCACTCAGTCCTCCTGGACCATTGTACTGAGCTCGTCTAGGTTAGTTACTTTATGCTAATTGTCGGTTCGGTGAGGCCGGTCTGTTCCGCAAAGCAGAGCAACCTTCCTAGACTCCGCTCCAATAGATTGAACTGATCCCCAGTGCCGATACCGAGGACATCCTAACGGACTGTCTTCAGTTCTTTGCACTAGGTGATCAAGTGCAGGGGCGTTTCTGCGTCCTGCTGACATCTGGGGCACATTGCTTCCGTTCTCACCCCAATGTTCCTCAGATGCCTTGCTGTGATCCAGTGTCCCGTGATGAGCCCGACAGTCAGCCTTCGCTTATTCCTGCCGAGCCCTATCAGGACTGAACCTAGCTTCCTGGAGGGTCCTTGAATGAGTGCCCTCGTATGCTGCATACCACCCGCTACGGCCCGTAACTCCTCCAGTTTCCTACTGGCCCATTGGTAGAAGTGTTCCTTAATAAAATTGGTACTGCTATTGAACAGGCTGGTACCTGGTCCCTCATCCGGGCTCTTGCTTGTGCGGACCTGTTTGCAGGGTCATTCCCTGTGTTCCCACTGTGACCCGGGATCCACAGGAGTCTGACCCTATTAATTGAAACTAATTCGTTTAGCGCTTTTATACAGCCTTTCACTAGTCCAGAGGACACCGCCGTGAGTGTTAGCGCCCCAAGAGCAACACGGCTGTCGCTACAGATGTATATGTGCTTGTTCCCGTACCCCGATTCCTGTATTCGCTTGGCACGGGCCCACATCGCATACACCTCTGTTTGGGAGGTCGAAGCAGTGTTCGTCAGCCGCAGAGATATCTCTGTCTTTGGTCCACTGCTCCATATGCCCGCTCCTGCTCCCCGTATTGTTTTTGAGCCGTCTGTATACCAGACTAGCCCTTTTGGGGACATGATATTCTTGTCGTCTTCCTTCCATTCCTGCCTACTGGGAAAGATGACTTCATAGCTCTTCCTGAAATAGTGACTACGTGGTGCAAGGTCCCCCCCTGGTCCAGAAACTTTTTGAGTTCTCTCTCCCTTAGGATGGACGCGTGCCCCACTCGAGCTTCCTTCCAGAGCATGTTGAGGTGCAATCTCATTGCCGCTTTCGCGGCCAAGGATTCTGCAGTAATATGTGGGGTCTCCAAATTCAGAAGCACTCTCATCGCTAGGGAAGGAGTAGTCCTGAAGGCTCCTGTTATTCCTAGCAGTACAAGTCTATAGACTCTGTTTAATGCCTTGATGTTGATGTCCTTCCTAATTGCAGGCCACCCTACTATCGAGGCAGAAGTGATCTGTGTTACCAAAACTGCAGTGTAAAGCCACATCACCAGTTTTGGTTTTAATCCCCACCTTATTCCAAATATTCTTCTGCAGGCCCAGAAAGTGGCAGTTGCTTCCCTGGTTTGCTTCTCGATATAGCTTCTCCACGTGAGCTCACTGTCGAAAGTTATGCCTAAACAGCGGACCTCCTTCGAAAATCTCAGCTCCGTTTCGAAAATTGATGGGGCCTTTATAACCATCTTCCTCTTTCTAGTGAAGAGCACCATCTCTGTTTTCGTCGGATTGACTTTCAGGGATTTCCCCAGACACCAATTTTCTAGGAAATCAATCGCTCGTTGTATCTTCCACAGTGTACCACTTCGTCAAGTGCGGTCTCAACAGATTTTCCAGCCTGGTATGCGTGTTGTAAGCGGTGTACTTGTGTTACACTCAGTGCACTGTCTCTTATGTATCTATCCACCATCCTCTCCAGTGTTTTGAGAAGGAATGATGTCAGACTGGTGGGCCTGAAGGATTTAGAGAGGTCATAGTTGCTCTTCCCGGGTTTTGGGATGAACACAACTCTGACCTCTCTCCATGCCTTTGGTAGGTAGCTCAGCGCCGGACAGGCCTTCAGCAGTTTCAATAGGTGTTTGTGGAGGGCCTCACCTCCTTCCCGTAGGAAGGACGGAAAGATCCCATTCACCCCCGGGCTTTTGAACTTTTCGAAGTTATCTGAAGCCCAGCTTAACCTTCCAGGGGACACCATCTTGCCGGCTGTGATCCAGTCGGCTTGGATGTTGACTTTCTCTCGGTTGCTTTTCTCTGGGGTTCGCCCCTGTTCCTGAATCATCAACTCAGACCCAGAAAAGTGGACTTCAAAGAGGTGCGCTAACATCTCCTCATTGCTCTCAGTTGTCCTTTCATGCAGGAGGGTGACAGCCTTGAGTTTGATCATGGGTCCTGCAGTGAATATTCTGCGGAGACGGGCTACCAAAGCTAGGTCCTCCATCTCTCCACAGAACCTCCCCCAGGCTTCCGTTTTGGAGACCCTAATGCACTATTTGTGAAGTTTCTGGATCTTTTTATATTCGCCACAGTCGAGGTCCGTCTTTGTCTTGAGCGCTGTGTTCAGCAGTAGCGTGGACCTGGAACGAAGCCTGCTGAGCTTCGTGTTCCACCAGGTCACCCGCTTGTTACTTTTCTTGACTGTTAGTGGGCATGCAGCCTCGCATGACCGAGCAATGGCCTCCTGTAGATGGTCAGGCGCTCGCTCGATCCCTGTCACGTTCCATCGGGCCACAGGTCTCCCTAGTCTACTTCCTAGCTCCATCTTATGAATAAGCCAGTCAGTCGCCTTGGGATTCCTGTATAGGTTTTTAGTAGCGCTAACTTCGTTGCCACCCACTGGAAATTTCATAAGTCGGCGGTCAGAAAAGAAGTCTTCCTCATTGACCCTCCAGTTACTGACATACTGTGTTATCCGTCGAGAGCTCAGAGTCAAGTCAATCACCTCTTGCCTCCGCGAAGTGACGAAAGTCGGCTTAGATCCAACGTTGAGAACCTCCAAGCTTGTTGTTGGGATGTACTCTAGCTATGCGGAGCCTCTCTTGTTGATGTCCGAGCTGCCCCAGACTGAGTGGTGTGCATTCGCGTCGCAGCCAGTCACGAGTGACATTCCCTTAGACTTGCAGTATCCCACCAGATCTACGACTTCGTTGGTGGGTACTTCAGAATCCTCAAAGGGAAGATAGACAGACGCGATGATGACGTCCGTCTTTGTCTTATCCGTTGGAATTTTTATCAATGCAACAGCCAGGTCCCTTGCGCAGAGCTGGTTCATCTTGAGCGCCACATACTTCTTATTTATGAAGATGCGCGCTCTAGGCCCCAGCTCCGATTCGCCATGGATCAGACTGCCACCTTTCAACTCCATCCCTTGTACGCGCCCCTTGTATATTTAAGGTTCTTGTACTAAGCATACGGCTGTTTGCTTCACTGCAAGGTCCTTGCTAAGTGCAGCAGAGGCTGCTTTACAGTGTTGCGAATTAATCTGCGAAAACGTTGTCCGCCCTGCAGCTATTGTAGCTGCATTGCCGGGCGCTCCCGCACATTTGGGGATGTTGGGATGGGGAGGGGGTTGGGGATGAGGATAAGGGACATTATGAGATATAGTGAGGGAAAGCGGGGAGGGGGTTACGGCCAGGTGTCAGCCCTCCTTCCTCCCCTTCGTGTCCAGTCTGGGAATTTACCCGGACTTTTCACTTTTTTGGCCAGGGTTTGTGCAAGGGTTGTCTGCAACCCTAGCCCGATTTCCCTGGCCACCGCCTCTGCCATGGCTGGCGTCCTCCCCGATGAGAATCGAGCCCGTAGCTCTCCCCCTCATCCGGGGAAACGCCGCCCAGCCGGAGACGTGCCGCTCTGACCCCGGACCCTTTTCGAGTCACTGGAGCTGAGAGCTGTGGGTGGCCTTTATTCCCCACACTCGCCGGTGCATCGCTGCTCCCGGTTAGTGAAGCTGGAGGATCCGCAGCCTCCATCTCCTTCGAGGAGACTAAGGGTTCTCTGGTAGGTTTTGCCATGCCCCCCCCCCGTCTTTTCTTCCCTTGGCCCGCCCGAGGCGGCCCATCCTTCCTCCGGGGCAGCCCTGACGCCGCCGACGGCCGGCCTCTTGGCCCCTCGGGCTTGGGTTGAAAATCGAAAAATCTAGCCCGCCCCATCCCGAAGTGCGGGGTGTAGTTACACCTTGCCAGCACCGCCAAGGACTTCTGATCCACACCCAGAACTAGGTGGACCGCCTTGCCGACCACCTTCCGGTCCCAGACCCTCCACCACTGTGTGGTGAACTCGGGATTCTGGCGCTCCAGCCTGCGCAGGATTAAGCCGTTATCTGCAGTGGAGCTCAAGACCGCCGTCAGCCTCCTGAGCTTTGGGAATACCTCCCCCTCCAGAGCCTGGAGAACGAGGCCCTCCTTCACCTTCAGGCCGGGACCGTCCGAAGCACCTACTGCTTCGCCGCATTATCCACGCATGTGACCCACAGCGCTCCCTGCTCCCACCGGCCCCCGTCGGAGCACGGGACTGCTTGTCCCATTGAGACAGCGTCCCACGCTCCGACCAGCGCCTGCATGATCAGGTTGCTTGTCTCCGGGCTCAGCAGCACCTCCCGGTAGTCAGAAGGAACGACAGCTACCTCCATCCCAGCCCGGACGTCGTCACTGAAGCCCGAAGACCACTGAGCAATCCTTCCTTTCTTGACCAGTCTCTTCACTTCGGGTGAAGTTTGGTCCCCCGGTCTCGGTCTTTTACCGCCAATCCCGGAGTTCCCCCCTACCACCTTCTGTTCAGGGGCTTGTGAGGAGGAAGAAGCCCCGCCGTGTTCCGCAGGCGTCAGTTCTCTTCCGGCCAATCTGGCCTTCTGAGCCTTCCTCCTGCTCGCACCACTAGGCCTCCCCCTCTCTGTCTTGTTAAGAGCGTCCCTGGTTCCAGCTATTGCTGGCCACGGGTACGCCTCCGTGACTTCCATCGAAGTGGAAGCATTGGTAGGATTGAGGTTTTCTTCTGAGCCCCTCAATCCCGTAACATTTTTGTTTACCGGTTACATATAGTTCCCACGAGAAGTCGGAAAAAAACAGTCACCGCCGGCAGAGCCCCAATACCGACGGAAGGCGCATGTATACAATGAGGTTGCGCCTGGTGTTCCAAGGCGCATGTATACAATGAGTTTGCGCCTGGTGCCCCAAGGCGCATCGTTCGCGACACTATAACCCCGATGCCATCCAGCCTTCGGCACGATTGATTAGGTGTCGCGGCTCAATATCCGAAGACAAAATAACCGCGACAAAATAACCAGACGACATAATAACCGCGGACACAATGATCGCAAACGAAATAACTGTGACAATTCAATCGGATGGAAGAACTCTATTCATCGCTATATTTTCCTTTTCTATTTCGTAAATCCGTGATTTATCATCTATTGTTCGCACGAAATCCTGCGGTGCCATCCATTATATTGTATATTTATCATATTTACGTACAATCTACGTATATCCTTATCATAGAGCTACATCTTATTCCCAGGACTATTTGTTTTATTCATTCTATTCTCATTATCAACTTCTTCGATGTCTTTTACTCGCTTTTTGATTTCGAGGTTATATACAATTGAAGAGTTATTCATAAGTTTCGCCACGTTCACGATGCCGTTATCATTTGTGTTTTCTCAAAAAAAAAACAAAAGCAACTTCTTCTTGATGGTTTTTCATTCTCTCGTAAGACGGTTAATAAAAGCAGTATAGCATGGCGTTGTGTTGATTATTACACGGAAAAATGTAACGCTACTGTCCACACAGATACTGAAACTCGTATCTGTGGTCGAAAATGGTTTGTTTTTCAATTTCAGTATGCTTATTCATTTCTGATTTCTTTTCATTCGTTTAATTATTTGGTATATATACTATGCAGGTAATGTGATGGGGGAAATACCTAGCCACAATCACGCTGGTGATGCTTCATCAGTTGCAGCTAAGAAGCTTGAAAATGAAATCCTTAAGCGTGGTGCAAAAAATAACGACCCACCTTTGTCAGTTATTGGTGATGCATTGGCAAATGCTCCATCACCGGCTGTTGCGCGTTTACCTAAGATGGAAAGTTTGGCTAGATCTCTTCATCGTGTTCGTGAACCGGATAAAGTTGTACAGCCGTCTTCATGCAAAGATTCAATTATTCCTGATGAATCATGTCTGACATCAAAAGGCAACAATTTTCTATTTTATGACAGCGGAATGATTAACAAAAGGATTTCAATTTTCATAACGATGTCTAATCAAGAATGTTTGGCGAAGTGTTTTCAGTGGGCTGCTGATAGCACTTTCGGTTCTGTACCTTCTATTTTCTTTCAATTATACTCGATTGACGGGTGTAAAAATGATAAAATGCTGCCATTGGTTTATATTTTGTTACCGGACAAAGCGGTCAGATCATATCAAGAGGCATTAACACAATTGAAAGATCGAGTACCGACTTCAGAGCCTAAACGAGTAATGTTAGACTTTGAAGTTGCAAGTCATACAGCGTTCCAAAATGTATTTCCCGGAGCACAATTAAGTGGCTGTCCATTTCACTATAGACAATGCTTGTAGCGCAATATCCAATCTGCTGGCTCACAGAGACGTTACAATAAAGACATGCGTTTCGTTTCAAACGTACGTTTGTTGCTGGCATTGTCATGTGTACCAGTAGGAGATGTTTGTCAAGCTTTTGACAAACTCGTTGAAAGCCAATATTACAAAGATAACGAACCAGATTGACGTGTAGTGTTAAACTATTTTGAACGTACTTGGGTGGGGGTTTCATCTTGTAGCGGCAAGAAACGATTGAAACCATTCTTCTCACTAAAACTATGGAATGTTCATGAAACAATTCGCAATGATAACATTTGTACCAATAACGCGGTGGAAGCGTGGCTCAGCTCATTCGAGAAAAAAGTTCGCATTTTACATCCGTCATTTAGTCAATTTGTTGCATTCCTGAACAATGAACAAACAAAGACATCTATTCTCATAACACAGACAAATACAG
>JABMBR010006211.1:0-11133 GCA_018881525.1 Meteorus sp. PSUC_FEM 10030008
CCCCACCCCACCCCACCGCAACAACGACGAAAATGGTACACGCAAAGAGACACCACTAACAACGACCAGTGAAGTATAGATACCAACGCGGAACGATGACGATAAACACGAAGCAGACGTAATAACGCGTTGTACAATGATGAAGGAGATGGCAAGAGCGAATGTGAAAGAGTGGGAATATATCGACGTTGCCATGTCGACAAAATTCTCTTTCTTTTCTCCTTTTCGACATTAGATACTTTTTTCTCTTCTCTGCATTCACTTTTTTTTTTTTCTTCTCGATACAGCTCAACTGAAGAATATTTTTAAAGCTTCTTTTCTGTTCATGTAACAATTTTGTTCGAGACCTCTCTAGTTTATTTTTATTCATCGAATAATTATTCGTATTGATTATAAAAACTTGTTCACCTCCAACGAAAATGTGAAATAAAATTGGAACAATAATTGAATTTAATGCAAGGATAAATTATTTAATTTCTTCAACCTGCAAAAAAATTCCGATTGTTTTTGATAAAATATTTTTCATGATTGTAAATGATATTCATCATAAAATGATAATATTGAATTGGTTATAAAATTATTGATGCAACTTTTAATCTATAATGAATAACTGTACATTTATATTTTTTTATAAATGTCAACTCTTATTTTCCTTCTTCTCTTCTGAATACACAAAAAAACTCGTTGCCATATCAAACATCCGAGTTATTTATTAATATATTCCAACATTAAAATAATTTTTAGTCTTTCATTAATGAAATTACCGTGCTCAATCAGATCATAATTTTTACCAAATAGATACCACTAAATTTGTAAATTGTAATATGAATAATTCACACTCCAACATTATCACAGTCCAGATTGGATACACGAATAAAAAATAAATTCCAACCAAAAAAAAAAAAAAAAAAATAAATAAATCAATAAACAAATAATGGATAAAGTCAAAGTAAAATTTCGCCTCTGTTTAGAGTTACAACATAAACCTGAAACACAATTTTTTTTTCACACACCACCAATTTAAATAATTGGAACAAATATTCAAACAGAAACGAGAAATATCCCAATAAATATTTCACTTTCCACCAATTCATCATAAAAAAAAAAAAAAAAAAAAAAAAATTCTACCAGTAAAAATCACATTGAATAATTGTCCACCAATTGTGCAAATTTAAAAAACAAACAAGAACCATATCCATATATTTATCTACAATTATATATATTCATAGATGATTACAACGTTGCGGAAGATATTTTTTACTTCACACAGATTGTCGCAATTAAAATTCAAGACACCTCATGTATAACCTCTAATGCACTTATTCGCGCGCGGCTCTTGCCACGCCGTTGTATGATGACGTAACACTCGTGTTTTGCGTCAGCGAGAGGGAACACGGGTGACAGCCCGTATACATACAAACATTTATATCTATTAAAACACACATACACACACACACACACACATCAATGTTTATACACAATATGCAATAGGCAATAGTTACGTATGTGTTGATGAGACAACAGAGAAAAGGGATTTATCCCTTTCACCAATAAAATGAATAATATGACCTCACATTGTCAACTTGTATATAAATTCAACAGCTCGTGAATTGAATAATCAGTGTACATGTCACACACAGTGACCCTCCATCATTTATAATGTGGTTTTGTGAATTTTAAACTCATATTATTATGTTGATTATTATTTCATCCTCTTTTTATCCTTCCTTCAGTTCTTGTTAATCGAAAATATTGAGCAATGCTAATCCCAGACCTGAAATCAATACTTCACCCAAATTTCTAATTTAAGACCCATAAAATATATTCAAAACTAAAATATATTTCATTATTATTGTTATTATGTATTATTCGATCAAGTTTTTGTATTATGGATGATGAAATACAGCAATGTGATTTTAATACACTGTGAATTGATTTGTGTAGTTATTTATTATTTCCAATTTCAGATATTTTTAATTATCGAATGAATGAATTTATCCTGAAATGTTTCATGATGAAAATGAAACTATAACTGACATATTGTTATTAATTAAATTTGTCCATGCTCTGTAGTTTTGTTGGAATAAATTCCAAACAATTCATTAACTACAAATTATTTTAATTCTTTGTCTTTTTGCTATCATTTGTTTCATGAAATAATTTGACAATGAGTCAATCATAATTAATTATCTAAATTTTTTGTCAATGAAATAAATAAGGAACAATTGAAAAAATTCTTTGATAAGATAATTGTTGATTGTTTCATGAACAATATACCAATTGACTTCAATTTTAATTCATATCCTTCCACCATTTCATCATCAATTCTCCTTCAATATTTTTTCTTTCCAAATCACACTGTCAAGTGTAGGAAGAATTCGAAAGCGTGATGAATACAATTTTGCCCGTGAAACTCGAGTTTATATACCGCGAGCACTCGTCGTTGATGACGATGCCGACGGTAGCAGCGATTCGCCTCTAGACACTTCTTTCCTCATCGAGTGGAATAGGAGGTAAAAGGGACAGTGACGACCTTGAAAAAACTAGGCACACACAAATGGTTCTCATCCACTGTTCGCAACTCTTCCGACACTCACTTATTATCCGTCTTTTATTGTACAAACCAAAAGAAAAAGATACATAACCTAAATTCATATATACACAAAAAAAAAAAATTTCTTCATATTCATCAACGATTCACTGAACACTTCACAAATAAAATAAATAGCACATTACAAATTTAACTAAAAAAAAATTGTGGTAGGTTTATTTTCTTATCTTTCACACAAAAAACTTTTAATATCACTGAAAATATAATTAAATCATCAAAATGATTTATTTAACCATTTGAATTTGATTTTATCTTTGAATTTAAATTAACATTGTATTCAATCACTGAATGTAACGATAAAAAAATATCGACGTATCATTTACAAATGTGAAATAAGTTATTCGTTCACCATCAGCTTCAACAGTTGTATCAACATGCATATAAAATCAGTGGCCCATTTTTGATAATGCGCAACTAATCGAATAATCATAATAATAGAAATTACAATAATAAAATTAATGCATCAGCTCATATTACATAACAGAAATTCGACTGAATTTATTTCATAACAGAAAAAATATCAATTAACAATTGAAAATATCATAAATTCTGTAATTTTAAATGCATTCACAACTATTTTCATTCGATTTATATAAAATTATCAATTCAAACGTTCATGTATAGGATGAGGATTGAGTTGGATTATTTCAAGGTCCTGTGCATGCACCTGTACCTACACATTGTGTGCTCTAGTATACCAGAACCCGAAATGAGAATAAAAGAGAGAGGAGGAAAGAAAGAAAAAAAAAAAGAAAGAGAATATGAAAAAGGAATTGCCGCATGCGTACCCATGCGCACCGGATGTATCCGAACAGATGTTCGGGAGTCCGGACGGTGGATATACAGACGTGTGTGTGTATATGTGTACATGTTGGTGTATATAAAGGTGTATATGCTTTCGAATGATGTATATAAGCTTGCAACGTGCCTCGTCCCGCGTGAACAGCGTATTGATTAATGAATTACAATTTGAACGCGGTTGTTTCTATGTGATGAGTATTGTAAATGTGTACGTATCATCTTTATAAAAACGACGACTAAACCGCGTGCCACTTTCACTTGTATTTTATATTTAAATATTTCCTTTTGCGGTTTATATACCTCTGCCCTCACTTATCATTCATTGAACGCATTGATGAAATGATAAAGAATAAAAAATAACGAATGGAAAAGAGAAAGAACTCATGATGATAATGATAATGATGATGGTGATGATTATTGTTGTGATGGATTTTTTTTTTTTACATGGGGCGTTTTAACAAGTTTTTATGGAGGGTTGTGGAATTTGGAAAATAAATGGAAATTATTTTATCTTGTGATGTTATTTTGTTGTGAGGTGATTTATTATGTAGATAATAATGAAGGAGCGGAATTAGAAATCGGTGAATGGAGATAATGATTGAGGAATATTCTAAATATTTTTAATGTTGCGTTTTTTTGTGGATAATTGTGAAGTGATAATTGTGAAACTAGAACAGAGTTGAGTTGTAAATTATTTTATCATTTGTGCGCGTTTTTTTTTGTTGATGGAGACGAAGTTGATAAAATCAGTTGGAAAAACAAAAGTTATCTATTCTGTTTGATTAGTAGGAAAGTATAATTTCTATAATTGCTATCTTGCTTAGTTGAAATTGATGGGGAGTTTGTGTTAGTTTAGTCAATTTGAGTTCGTAGTTCAAGGACATATCAAGTGAGAGCAACTCAATAGAAAAAATCATTTTTTGATTGAAGAGTAATAAATAATTTATTTCGATCCTTTTTTTTTATGTTCGCTTTATTAAATGAGAAATTTTCTGAGATGTATGAATGAACATTCATCAATGAATAATGCAAAAAAACATTAAAAGTTTTAGTAAAACATTTCCATAAATTGAATTTCAACCAGAATTTTCCATATTCTTTCTAGGATATATGACCTCTAACGCGAACCATTATCTTTATTCTCATAAAAATTGCATTATCGTTTTATTGATGACGTACACGAAATGATTCTCTTGAGATTAAATATGCTCTAATGAAACTATTCTCGATCAATTCTTATTCATACATCTCCCATCAATTTATTTATAAAAATCTATCCAATAATTCTCGAAATTCATTCAGCGAATCATCATAAAAAACCTATTTATAAAGTCTTGGAAACGAATCAATTTTCATTCAATCATGAAATATCAATCACTCGCAATACCACATTTACTAAAACCAGCATCATAATTTATACAATACCAGCAATCGATTTCTATCGAAACCATACGTGGAATAAATCCCACATAAAAATAAACCCTTCAACAACAATAAAACTCAAACCAATTACAAACACTCCACCCATAAAAAAAGCTTTCATAACAAATATCCAGAATATCAGTGAAAATTTTTTGTCAATATTTTACAAATCCTCAGAAGATTTTTTCTCAAACGATGGAGTGATCTTCAATCTTGGAAACCTCAATTATCGCCAATAGATCATTTATCAGAGCATGAAAAAATTATACTAGTCATTAACTTCATGCTCATTATTTATTATGAATAATAAAGAAAAGAAAAAAATTAAGTAGACAAACAGGTGGAGAATGAAACTAGGCTGGAGCATTGTAGAAACTACCTCAAAACTCTCTGCACATGAATAAATAAATTCATATACCTAATTTAGGGTGCGTCAAGTGAGTGTCAAGTTGGGCGCAGCAGCCGACCTGCCCTAATATCGAATACTTTTATACCCACATACATTGTGCGCTGTGTATTATCCCAAACTATATTCTCATACCTATACTACCTCACTTTCATCACATGAATACGTACATGAACATAACGCCGTTCACTGTTACACACAAACTGTGCAGAAACCCTGGTTCGTAAAATAAAAGAGAGAAACGGGAGCCGACGCGGTGGCGTCGGCATTGTGCGCAACATCGCCACCAAAAATTCAACAGTGCGCGTATATACATCACCATCACTACCGCCACCATCATCGCTACAACAGCATATCATATAGCATGAGAGAGCAAACAAGAGAGCACCGTCCTTCCAGTCAGCCCCACTCGTTCCATCATTATATTCCTTGCTTCGGCAAGCATCCGTCGCGTGAAGCGCGTTCGTGACACACCAACTAAACGTGGCAACGATCCACCACCGCCCATGCCAACCATTCTCCGAGCCATAGGCACAATATTTCTCTCACTCTTTTACCCTGTTCGTTGCGAGAATTATGAGATATTTATTATTATTTTCATCATCATCATTATTATTATATACCAGAGCATGGCATGAAAAAAAAATTAACGTTGGGATTTGTAAATTATTTTTTTTTACACTTGAGGATAAATTTTTTCTCATTTATTAATTTAGGTGCAAATTTTCAGATTTTACGATTGAAATAAATTTTTTTTTTCACTCTTCTCCTTCCCTTTCTTCTCTCCACTCCAGTGCAATTATAAAACATGGAATATTTGATTGGATTATTATTTTTTTTTTTTTTTGATTATCAGGGGAGGATGAGCTCGAGGGAATTGATTGTAGTTGGATTGGAAAAAAAAATGCGTTTTTCATTGAGAGAATATTTTTGAATTAGCGAGGAATAAAAATTCGTTATCTTTGATGTTCTCAAGAGTTAAATATAGACGATTTGTGTTTTGTTGTCGAGTGGTAAGTGAAGACATAACAAATTATTCGAGTATCGAATTTCTTTCATGGAAATTGAGAGAGGAATAAAGAAGGCAAAAAAGGGATTATTGATTATACATGAAAACGAAATTATTCGTTCATCTAAATATGTTATCAGAGTAAATTGATTATGATTCCATTATTGATTCGCATGCAGTTTGATGGAATGAATATTAACATTTGTGCTTATCAACAGAACAATTACGATCAATAAAATATCTGATTGAAGTATTAATTATTCATGTCAACGGGGAAATGAACTTTGAGACAGATGACGAGAAAATAATGAAATTCAAAATCATGTGTGGTAAATTATTATCACAATGTTCCGTCCATATTGCAGAGATATTTCCCTCCTACTTGAGTTATACCAACTCATTATAAACACATAATTGATTTTCGCTCATACAATATATTAAAAAATATAATTTTCTTATCAATAAAACATTTGTCATTTCAATTTACCCTTCAAAATTTGACAAAACATCGTATCCGAATATTAAATAACTGTAAAAACGGAACTCGAAGTTATTTCCACATTGTTATACACAATTAAATATCAATAACATATTTTCCTCAATTTTATTTTTTTTTTCATTATCGCTAGTTCCCAAGTATTTTATGATTGTATCAAAGAATTATCTTCACACTTGAGGAAAACGTGCACGTGTTATGCGTAGGTGGGAAAACGATATTCATCCATCCCTACCAGACATTTCAGTTATGAAATCATGTTAGAATTGAATTTGTGTAGCAAAAGTTCTGTTAACTCCATCCAACCGACTGAAACTGTAGCTCACGAATATCACTGGAAATAACAAATATTTACAACACCGACCCCAACAAACCATTAGCAACACGCGGAATCTTACGTAGGTATACAAACCTATTATATTAATGTGAGAAGAAAGTTCTGAAATTATATATCCGACGTTCAAACTTATTTTTATTATTCTTATTTTGTTTCTTTTTCTCATCTTTATCCACTGTTGTTTGAAGAGGTGTGAGATGTTATGCGTTGTGGATATTTTGCGCTTCACGTGTAACGTGGCAATATTTAAAAAAAATAAAAAAAAAATATGTATGAATATATTTACACAATGTGGTGAGTGATAACACACAGCTTTTTTTTTTCTTCCTTTTTTCGAAGCATCGGATGTTATGTATCCAATTGGAATATTTGATCTAATTGATCATTGGATTCACAAGTTGGAATTTGTACTCTATATATACTCGATCATTTATTTCTCCATTTGTAAGAATATTTTTTCGATTATAGTTTAATCATTATCAGCAAGAGTTAATGACAATGTTATTTATAGTCTGATTATTGACTCATATTTTTTGAAATAAATTCCAATATGAAGAATTATGAATTATGAATAACGAAAATTTGTAACGTACATAAAAAAAAAAATAAAACGTAACAGCTAATAATTTTCATCTCTTACATGACACAGATAAGAAATATTTCATTTACCAATGTGAGATGAATATGAATATATTTGAAAGATAAAAAAATTGACAGTGATGAATCATAAACGAATGATCATGTGCGGACGAATGAAAATTCTAGATATAGAAGATGTTACGACGATGAAAGATACACAACGTGTGCACGTGTTATGCGTAGGTGGGAAATTGTGTGTGTGTGTGTGTGTGTATAGTCAGATGCCACCTTGGGGATAAAATCCATGACAACGACGACAAACATTTTTCTTCAGCAAAGAAACGAAAATTTCCGTATTCATTATAAGATACATTAAAAAATAAAAATTTTTCTTTTGTCCGGAACAGATGTTTATTTTTCTGTTCACTTTATCATATTTTTTCTCTCGACATTTTCGATAAAATATCTCATCACAATGAATTTTCATTCTATAAACCGTCACATTATTTAATTGTACTTACAATCTTATCAACACCTTCTCATTAAGTGTTTGCCCCAATTATTTTTTTCACAGTTCAATTACACTACTGAATGATAGCACTTACATATCTTCATCCAAGCTTTTTTTTTTTCTCTTCGATACAGTTCAACGGAATCTTAATAGCGGAGGACAACAAAAATTGTTGATGACTGAAAATTCTAATAAGTAATAATTGTCAACAGATTATTCCTGAATGAATTGATTACGTAACTAGGTTGACAATTATGTTGACCCATAATAATGAAGGTGAATCGAAAATAAATTGTCACAAGTTTGGAGAGGAATAAAAATGAATTGAACGAAGTTCAGTTGATAGAGTAATAAATTAAACTTTGAAACGATGGACAATCCTTTTTGTTTTCACATTAACATTAGTTCAGTTCTATGTTGTGATTAAGACTTCTATTATTTCACACATGTTCAGTCATCACAATTATCAAACGAATGTCGGGCTTCATAGATGTACAATGGATAACTACAATTGTTAAACTCATATCAGTTTGAGGTGTGTCAAAATGGCATTAACGGAGTAATAAAAGAAAAATAGTCATGACGTATGACATGAAACAATTTATAACATCGGACAAATTACTTTATCCACTTTCAAAATACGTTCGTATGTTGAACTGCGAAAACAAAGACAAAAAACGAAGTTGACGAGAAAATAATAAAGCAAATAAATGAGGGAAATTCGTTGATGATTAATTGATTGCACTGATGATCACAGTTTCTGTCACACGAACTCAATGATAATTTCTTTCTATGTTAGTATTCCTGTCAAAGTGAAGGAAAATATTATTTAGCTTCAGTCACATTCAGTCTCTTTTTGACATCAAGAGATTCGATTTTGAACTTCATGTACGTGTCGTTGAATGAATTAATTCGCAGGAGCGACTGTGTAAGCATTAAATACAACTAACTTGCGTTGCATTTACATCGATTACACTGAGAAAATGACACGGGAGTGTACTAATGACCCCGACTGTTTTGATTTGTGTTTTTGCATTTTTTACGAAATTACATATTTTAATATCGAAAGGAATGTGATATGTCAATTGATTCGACTGGGAATTATTTTCTATTGTGTCTAGTATATGCCAAATTAGGTACAAGTTTTTGTGTGAAAAATAAAAAGTTACAATCTTGTTGATCAGTGTAGTTTCAGTTGATAAGTAACGAATTGATAATATAAATTTTGTGCCTCCTTGGTAGCCAAATTTTTGTGAAAAATTCCACAAAATTCTACAGATCATTCTAGGAAGTCACTAAACAAAGCATTTTCATCAGGAAGACGAGCACTATCCAACGCAGTTGCAAACACTTCGTTTTTCTCAGCTGTACGGGAACTAGCCAACTGAGCTAGCTGGAGCAGTGATCATGATTGCGTTGCATAGAGCTTCTTGATGAAAAATATATTTTTTCGTCCACATATAAATATCATCAAAATTAATATTAAACTGTTGAAAAAATTTTCCAAAAGGAAATAACGAAAAAACGACAAACCAATATCAGTAACGAAACAATAATCCAAAAAATATTTCAACAAACCGTCAACAATTATTAAAACTGCCCCGAGAATTTCCCTTTCTCCACAGAAGAGAAATAACAAATTCACAAAATATCATCGCGATAAAATTCCCACTGCGTTCAAGTTTTCTCTTCTTTATCATACTACATAAATCCTAAATGATATGATAAGAGGAAAATGGTGGATACATGAACAAGAGCGATAGATATACGTCGAGAGAAAAAATATAACAAAGAAAAAAGATACGGCGAGTGAGATGTATATTGAGAGAAGTAACTTGGTGCGAAATCGATACAACACACGCGTCAGCTAAAATCTCTAGGAGGAGTGGGTGAAAGGGGGTCGTCACGGCGGCGCACACAGATCGCGCGCCACTGTTAGGGTGGGTTTATCGTTAGGTAAGGGGGTGAATACGAGCGGTGGGTATGAGCGTTATATCGACCAGTCTGCGAAGAACGAGCGTCAGCCGAGGACGGAGGTCAAGGTCGAGAAAGGTACCACGCCTGCCTAGGCAACGTTGCTGTTGGCTGCTGTCCTTTCTCATCTGCTCTACAGCCGCAACTTCATCCTCTTCCTCCCTTACACCTATTATTATGTGTACATACACATACACATACACAAACACACACACATATCATATCCACTCTAAGATCACGATCAGCCACGCGTAGCATCTGGCTCTCACCATGTCGAACGCAATTTTGCACGAGACCAGCAATTGAACAATCACTCCTCATACCCCTCACTATTTCCCACTACCCTCGTGCTTCATATTTATTCATAAATACAACAGTCGTTATATCTTCGCCATTTTTGTTCTTTAAATACTGGTCAGTCAATTATGAATGGGACAGAAGAATTAAGAAGGAGAAATGGAATTCATAGGAAAATAATAGAAGTTAAATAAAAAAATATTTTGGAATATATCGACAGATAGAATTTGGTAAAATTTCTTGGGAAATTTTGTGAATGTTCGATTCTCTTTTCAATGTAAGAAAATGCGGAAAAAGTCGACAGTTTGTGGTTTATTAATTGTTGCAATGTTGTATGTTGAATTATTATTGAAACATTTGTGATATCAGTGGAACTGTCTATATAAACAATAACGCCGTGATAAGGAAATGTAATGTAATCGTTTCAGAGAATTGACTAAAGGTGTGAATGAGAATAAGTGAGAAAATGAAAAAGGGAAGAAAAAAAGATGAAAAAGAAAAAAAAATTATCGAAAACGCAATGTCGCATTATACAAATCGGTTAGATAAATTGATTTATACAACGTATATATTGGATTTTAATGAGAGCGTTTGTGTTGATGGCCCAGTTTCCCATTCACTCAATTTCCATCACGAAGTTTACGAATAAATCAACCGCATTCTTGCTCTCTCCTATAATATATATATATA
>JABMBR010006212.1:0-11132 GCA_018881525.1 Meteorus sp. PSUC_FEM 10030008
AAATAATGGCGTTTGAATCATTTTCCTATCTTGATTCCTGAATTTGTTATAACTTTTTGAAAATTCGCCATTTTCATATACAGATATTGCTGTGAAGCGGGAAACACAAGGAATTACAGATATACTATCACCATTATTACGTGTGGCGCTCCACCACATCACGTAACGAGAATATATAGCAAACAGCCATTGCCATTGGCCGATTTCTGAAAAGTTATAACCAAATCAGGAATTAAGATTGGAAAGTGACTCAAACGTCATTATTATTTGTTCTTCTTCCTCTACAACGCTACGTGCTTTGTGCCCCCCCCCCCCCAAGGCCACCGTATACAGGGTGGGCCTTAAGGGGGGAAACCGGTTTAAGAGGCCGAAATTTTGGTGTTTTTCGAGAATTTTTTTAACAATGAAGGAATAATCAGAAATTGTTCAAGTTTGAAGGATATTTTATTTATACTTTTAAGTACAATTTCAAATTTTTTCAGGCTATTTTCGCTGGAAATAATGGAGTTAGAGCGTGCTGTCCATGAACGATCGCTATCCGAGTGTTTTGGTGGTGGGCATTCCTGAAGTTGCAATGTTTCTGTGAAATCAACATAATTTTTTTTTTTTATTAACAACATATTGCCTGAGAATATGAACTTAATTGTGATGAAAAAATTGAGAATGGCATGCTTTTGACGCGCCTGAACACAATGTTATTTTTTAAACCATATTTTTTCCTTTATTTTGCTCAGAAAACAATATTTCTAATGATAATATAATCCCAGAATTTGGTTCATATAATTGAAAATTGAATGAAGAAAAAATCGCGAAAAAATTTTAGAACGATTGGACGATAACTTTTTGAGCTGGAATGACCACAAGTTGAAAAAAACTCGTTTCGAGAAAAATGCGTTTGAAATATAATGTAGGGAAAACGAGACATTCGAAGCAATAATTAAATGTATTAACTTTTTACCGTTTAATCAGCTATTCCAGTACCATATAGCAATTCCTCTGATAATTCGTATGCATCATTTTGTGCTTGTATTTCCGCTTGATGAGCTATACGAGCTTCCTTCGTCTCCAACGTGGTGCGTCTATTTTGTCTCGTTACGCGCTGACTATCCGTGTTCTCAGCGAAATTGAGGCTCTGCGATCCAACTATCAGTTGTAATTCATTCATCACCATTAGAAGGGCTGAATGTCCTTCATTGAATAATGCAGTAGCCAAGAATGCTACAACTTCGACTATTTTTAGTCCAGCATGAAGGTGCTTGGGAACCAATCGCCAAACAATTGAATTAAAACTTTCATTCGCGTTCTGCGTATAACCGCCTAAACATCTCGTCAGCAAATCGTCTCTCGATAAATCTTCGTATACAGGAAGAATTTCTTTTTGAACGTCGACGTGTAACGCAGCAGGGTGCGGTTCAAGTTTGGTTGCAAGTGCTTTAGCTTGCTGCCACTTGCACCAGTTGTCTTCTCCCTCTAGACGGTTGTCGTGTTGTGGGTTATCATATGTGGATATCATGTGGTGAAACGTTGCCATTATAACCGTCTTCATATCTTTTACGCTGTTTACATTCCATCGAATCGCTAAGCCATAATACGTGCTGAGATTTTTCAAAGCTTCTGTCAACTTTCCTTTTCCGCCCAATTTTTAATTTTTCTTATGTCTCTGAACCGAGTTCCCATCCTTTTCTGAACATGGCCTATGCATTCATTTTTAACAACTGTCAGTTCATCACCGTAGGGATTCAATTTAAGGATTGCTATGAACGTTTTCGAATCTCCATTACCAATATAATTGCCGTATTTTACGCCATGTAGTTTATCTCATTTCACTTTATTTTTACAATCTCGACAAACAAGAATATCCGACAAAGCAGTGAATACTGTGAAGAATTTGATTAGCCTATAACAATGTATAGGATTCACAATCACATTCTCACTCGTAGCAGTCGAAAATTTTTTTGCGCTTGAACTTACATCTTCACTTGCATCTTCACTGACACTCGACTGACTCCTGGTGTGTTGATTGCCATAAAAAGATCTCTTACGGGGTCTACCTCTCCGTTCATAACAGTCACGAGAACCTTTCGGATACGCCGACATTTTCACACTGCTCGATATGAAAGCCGGAGCTGAACTAACCGAACTTGACGCACTGCCGAAATATTGGGAACATTCTAGAAATTTCTATAATGGGTTTAGGAAAAACATCTGCCGGAATTCCCCTACCTGTTTTGTTCCGTAGTACAATGGTACTGAGGCAGGTACTCAGAAAAGGGTACCTGAGCGACCGCTCCGTTCTAACTACCGCGCGCTATGGTGCCAAACTGTCGGGCGGTCACTCAAGTGCTCATAGCATCCCCAATAATACGAATTTTGCTTCGAAATTTCTACCACATATTCTTGAGTAGTTACACTAACTATTTATGCAATAAAAAAAATTCGATTTTTTGAGCGATCTAAACCGGTTTCCTCCCTTAACTCGAGGACACGAAGCACGTGACGTTATAGAAAGAAAAAATAAAAATAATGGCGTTTGAATCATTTTCCTATCCTGATTCCTTAATTTGTTATAACTTTTTGAAAATTGGCCAATAGCAGTGGCTGTTTGCTATTTATCCTTGTTACGTAATGCGACGGAGTGCCGCACGCAATAATGGTGATATTATATCCATGACTCCTCGTGTTTTTCGCTTCACAGCAATATCTGCATATGAAAATGGCGAATTTTCAAAAAGTTATAACGAATTCAGGAATCAAGATAGGAAAATGATTCAAACGCCATTATTTATATTTTTTTCTCCCCTATAACGCCACTTGCTTCGTGTCCTCGAGTTAAGGTAGTACGGTCGTGCAAGCAAAATTGTCAGAAATCTTTCGAATTTCCAATATAAGCAATTGAATACACAATAAATGTGCTGTTGAAATTTGGCGAACATTCATCACGCCTAACAAGAGATATTAGCGATTAAAAATCAAGTTTTTCGTACATATAGCATGGGAGAAGCGTGGGAAAATCGTGAATTTATTTTTTTTCTCGCTGAAGCAAATGTAGGATTTCGACAAAAAACTAGTATATTGGAGGGAAATATATCTGAAAAAATTAAAAAAAAATGAAAATCATTCACGATGTCGTTTAGGAGATATAATGAAATTAATTATCTATTTAGAAGATGATTTTTAGTGGAGGGAAGATGAGAAGCAGTCACTTGTAAATGAGGCGGCAACGTTCGAACGGAATGCTTACATTTACGTCGTTAATCAACTATACGTAAATGTGAACTGTACAAGGCGTGTAGGGAAATAAATATGGTACGTTGCCAGATTTTTATACACACTAAACCATCGTTGTATTCGAGTATATGCATAGAGAGTATAGTTGTGTGAGGGATACAGTCCGGTCAAAGAACATGTTCTACAACGTTAGTTCCGTAGATACATAAAAAATGGGCAGTGAGCCAAAACTTTTGGACTAAACTATCAGGAAAGAACTACCTTAAGGCCCGTCCTGTATATGAGCCTATCATTACTGCACTCACTTTCATTGTGTTTGGTCATCAAGACCGTTCTGATTCCATCACTGAAATGAATTTGATGACTTAAAATAGGTGTGCGGCTTGTATTGAATTGAGTTGATTAATTGAACTGGATCTTGAACGGGAAAATCAATGAAAATATGAGGTTAGCGGTGGAAACGATCCAACTTTGCTTACATATTTTTTTATAATGAACCCGAAAATTCCTAATGTTACAATGAACTAATAGATAAATTTCACAAGCACGTTCCACTCATACTGGGACAACCTAAAACATCCATACCCGTTGATCCCGTCAGTTTTATTTTGTTGTTCCTCCAGATCGAATGTTGGAAAAGCGGCTGAATATCAGGGGCAACCACAGTATATTTTTTATATATATAATGCTGTTCGAGAATGGATGATGAAGTTTATGAGATGATATTTAATGAAAATGATGATTTGCCGGTTAGTTTTCGTACACGAGGTTGATTACGTTGCACTTTTATCAAATGGCAACGATAGAAATTGTATTTCGCGCCTCTTCCTCGGGATCGGAGTGTAGTACGACCAACTTTACACCGATGTCGCCACATTTTGAAAGTCAAGTAGAGTTTTTTGACTTGGCTTCCATTACAACTATACATGTCATTCTACTCATTTGTGCCGACAGCGTTACGTTGCAGTAATTAAAAGAATAATAATTCTTTATCAAGATTGATTTCGGGAAGAAAATGGGAAAATAAAAAATAATTCCGCTCAATCAGATGAAGAATTCGATGAAAAAAGTTCAACAAAAGACTGAAGCGACTCGAAAAAATGGTATAGAAACTCGGTAAGTGAGGTTGTGAACAAAAAAGACTGGGCGTCCGTTCGCCCGTAAACGGGTGGTTAATTATATTGAGAGTCTGCAACCAGAGATATGAATATGAAATAAAATATGACCAAAAACATGAGGATGGACCAAAATACATACCAAAACGCCTCGCAAGGTGGGTGTGTGGCCCTACTTGTCCGTAGGGAATGGAGGAAAATATGCGCCTCACAGTCCATTATATGTATTCAAATAAGATAACCTTGCAAGGTTATTTTTCTCATTGAGATTACATACATGATGATAGTTCTTTCCTTGCTAGGTGATCATCAAAAAAGTTGTGCACGCAGTCCATCAACTTTTGCTCGATAAAGACACGAGAGAGGTTATTGTCGGTCGTCAAATCGTCATCCACGTGAACACTATCACTCTGGTGATAGCGAACGTTCATCTGAATCTCGGAACGGTGATCGAGGTCGGAATACGAGTCGTGAGCGACATAACCCTCGAGAATATTCAATAGATCATTAGGATCAACTGGATGATGGAACTTCCAGTTTCGATCAGAGGGGACTTAGATTGGTGGGATAAAAATTTTGAAGTTCGCGATAAATAAAATTCGAACATTTAAACCATCTCTTGAAATTTTTTCCGAAGCATCTCTGTCAGGTTGGGGGGACAGTATACATTGGTAGTCGAACCCATGGTTATTGGAACTCGGAAGAACAAAAATATATCAACGTAAAAGAGCTAATGGCCGTTCTTTTCGGCCTTGAGTGCTTTACGAGAGATATAAAAAACTCAAATATTTTGTTAACATTGGATAACACGACAGCTATTGCATATGTAAATGAAATGGGGGGAGTAAGTTATCCGAGATTGGATGATATAGCTCAAAAGATTTAGGATTGGTGCGAAGCGAGAAATCTATGGGTTTCTGCCTCTTATAATAGCTCAGAAAATAATGTCGAGGCCGATTTTGAGTCCCGTCGCCTTGAACCGGAAACCGAATACTCTTTATCGAAAACGGCGTTCAATATAATTGTCGGAAAGTTGGGGAAGCCTGTCATTGCCCTATTCGCGTCTCGAACAAACGAAAAATGCGAGGCATACTTTTCTTGGGAAAAAATTCAGAGGCACTAAAAGTAGATGATTTTACAGAGTGTTGGAAATCGTTCTCCTTTTACGCCCCCCCCCCCTTTCTCGATTAGCCTACGAGTATTAGAAAAAATCAACGTAGAAAATAGTAAAGGAATAATGGTAGTGCCTCTCTGGCTAACTCAAGCTTGGTATCCGATTTATAGTCCAAGCAAATGAGGGTTTCACCCCGGAGTGAGAGATAGTCGACTGGAAATTTGTAGAAACCTTTATTTTGACTCCCTAAAACTTGTCTCAAACCCTACCTATCGTAGGGTGTCCGCGTCTACAAAAATTCTGAGTATCCATTGTAAATATCTCATTTTCTATGCGTTTTATGCCATTAGTAGTTATTATAAATATTGTAGGGGACAAAATTCTATATAACTTTTGTTGAAACATTTTTTTTCTATCTAAAACTGTTTTTGAGATAGAGGGCAGAGCGCGCGCAGCGTTAAGCTATTTTCAATTTCGTTCAGGGCCAACGTGTACTCCCGATTGAAAACACGCCGTATAAGGTTTATAAATGATTGATAAATACGTAATTCCGAATATTTGGCATTTTTCATCAACTATTAAATTACAATTAATAATTTTCTCAATGATAGAGTATATATTTGCTTACAATAACATCTATTCGTGTAATTATGTAGTTTTGAAGAGAAATACTATAATCATCATCTAATTTGAATCTTATTTATACTAATTACTCCTCAACTAAATGAAAAACAACAATTAAATTTCCAATCAATGTTTTTATTGAAAAATACTGTTTCATGTATTTATGAGCATTAAAATTTAACAATATGAATGATAATGAGCACTGCAAGTGCAATTTCAATTTTCATCTTCTTCTTCCCCTTCATCATTACCTCCTAGTCGCTGCACAGGATCAAATTCCTCTATGTTCTTATCTTCGACAATATTTACTTCAAGTTCTCCCAGAATTTCGGGGTCAAATAAGCTCCTTTTTGTGGTCAATTATAAATTCCTTCTCTCAATTTAGCATCACTTATTACTGGAAACTTTCTTTCTAAATATTGAAAACAAGTGCCGTCTTTATCAAGAGCTTCGACATACGGCTTCATAAAACCAAGGTCAATATGCAAAGGTGGGAGTAGATAATGAAGAGGATCAATCAATAGTTTTCGTACAACGTTTTCAGAACCTGGAACAAAATTTATTCTAGCTGGCCATATTTCTTAAACATAATGCTGTTTTCAGTCTCGACTATCCTATAAACATAAGAAGCAGGGATACTTCCTGAAGCCTGATTATTGACCTAAAAGTTATGTTGCTATTTTGAGTTCACCACAAACTTTCCATTTATGTTGTGAATATTTTATTCTATTCAATACTATCTGCAAATTGTCGTAAGTCTCTTCTTATACCGTCGAATGAGCTAATGGGATAGATGCATATGTATTTCCATTGTACATAAGAACAGCTTCAAGACTTCTTTTTGTCGAATCATTGGCTTTATAGATGTTGGGTTTTAATTTATCCACTGAGCTATTCACATCCGAAGAGTATACCAATGATTTTCCCTCATCGCTTGTGGAAAATTGTCAAAACTCTTACTCTCTGTTGCGATAAGAGTAAACTGTCGTTTTTTGAGCCAAAACATTTTTTCTCTTAAATATAGTTGCTAGATACTCGACCACATCCTTAGATAAACCTAATTCTCGTATGAGGTCATCAAGTTCTCCTTGATCGAAGAATTCAGCACCTTTCCTTTCACCCGAAATTTTCAACTTCAGTGGACAACAGAGACACTAGATTTCTGTTACGGACTTCAAAATTGATTAGACATCCGCCCACACTAGTCCGAAACACTGTAACAGCATTATTTTTCGCGATTTTCAGCGATTTGTAGTGTTTTATGCTGTTTACTCAGAACTCAAGCTTGATGGAGCAAGACGAACTTCGAATTTGAATTCGCGGCATCAAAATACATATGAAAAAATTCTTCTGGTCGAAAGTGCTGGTCACTTTTTTTTTGTGTGCCAGCGTAATCAACCTGTGTCTCCATCAGGCTTTGGCACCGTGAATATATTTGGAATAAATGGCCCCTGGATGGCCTCAACCTCGACAACTACCCTGTTTTGAATAAGTTTGGCTAATTAAGCAGAAATTATACTTTTCTCTTCTGTAGTCCATTGAGGCTCTTGTAGAGGAATCAACTGAACCTTTGCCTCACGAAATGGAATCTTGTATCCACTGATCCAGCTTAATCGTTTTATCCGAGCTAATTTTCGACCAAATATGTTTGAAATTTTTCAACCGGTCAGCCAATATAACTACGTGACTTGTTATTATTCCTTCCTCTTGGTGCCTGGCCGACTTCCCCTCGCGTACGTTGATTTTTGTCCTCGATTGTATTTTTGATCGCGAGATTTTTGTCCACTCAACGTCGCACGAGTCCTCGGCTCGTACGAAGCCTGACTTGGCGGGCCCCGCCAGTTTTTTGAATCTGAGCTTTGGTTTTGTTGAGGCTATAGTTTCAATTTCTTACTAGAGACTTCCGAAACTTTGGCCGCCCTCACTTTTTCCTCCAATTTCTTGCTGAACAGCCATTCGTTGACTTTTGTTGAATTTAGGGTGTCGCGCATGAAAGTGTTGATGTTCTTTAAAATCAAGCTTCCGCGAATCAAGGATTCTTTGTGCTGCAAGTTGCCAGTATTTGAAGGAAGCCACTCACAGTTTCAACCATCAAAATTTTTTGACCCTGCGAAACCTGCCGAAATTCGATCTTGCTTCTCGATAATGCGAATATCTCTTTCCACCACGGCCTCCAGTAGGCTGGCTTTAACCTCAAAATTCGACATAGGTGGTTTCTAAATAACCCGTTTTCAGGAAGGTAGAATTTTTCGAGCAATGATTTCCGTTCTTCAGCTGGTAGGTCTTTCGTTAGTATTTCCGGTAAACGTGCATTTTGATCTTTATGCATTGCTGGTTCGAATACCCTGTCCGGAATCAGACGATCACTCAGCGCTTGCAGTACTTCAACGTCCAGGTTCTCTTGTATATCAGTTCCAAGCGAGATGTTTCCCTCATTTTTTTCCCCCTCTACAGATGCGATCGGAACTTTTTTGGAAATCGGAAAAATATTAGCAACTGCTTCGACGGTAGGCCCAACTTGCGAGTTAGATTTCGCCTCCGAAATATTCTCACGATTTCTTGAATATACTCGAGGATTATGTCGCTCACATCTCGTATTTTGATCTTCATCATAGTTTCGAGAGTCAAATGAACAGTCGCTATCACAGATTGATAGCGCTCACGTGGGTGACGATCTGACGAGCGACTATAACCTTTTTTGTGTCTCTGTCAAACAGAAGTTGATGGACTTCGTCAGCGACTTCTCTGATGATCACCTAGCAAGAAGAGAACTATTGTCATATATGTAATCTTTATGAGGAAAATAACCTCGCGAGGTTATCTCATCTGAATACATATGATGCACTGTGAGGCGCGTATTCTCCTTCCCTCTTTACGGAAAAATAGAGCCACACACCCGCCTTGTTCATGTTTTATCTCATATTTATATCTCAGGCTGTAGACTCGAGACATAATCGACCACTCGTTTACGGGCCAGTCAAATTATTATTTTCTCAATCTCTGAGGCGTGACGCTATCGGCACAAAAAAGTAAGATTACGTGTATTGCATGGTTGTAACGTAAAACAAGTCAGAAAACTTCATTTGACTTTCAAATGTGACGACGTCGGTGTAAATTAGGTAGTACTACACTCTGATATCGGGGAAGAGGCGCGAAATGCAATTTTACCGACAGACATTGTAATTTTTGGTTCTATTCTCCATAATAAAATCAATGAATATGGTAAAATCTGTAGATTTGAAGTAAAAAATATCCTTTATATAGTATATTGTTCTAGACACCCCTTAATTTTTCCATTAGAAAAAAGAAGAGATGTACTAATTCCATAATACTTTTTCACTCCACCAAATTTCACCCTCAATTATGGTTAAATTTACTTCGGAACATTATGGATCTTGTGTTGGGAGATATTGGAAAATTACGGGTATTTTCATAAATTATCCCCACCAGACGGGATGTCCTTCAGTTACTGTTATTTTGAGGGTAATCTTTGAGAGATTCTACTCACCGTGCACGTGATATGTATTGCAAATTTGATATCAATTACCAAAACGAATCTATAAACACGTTTCATTGCTCGAAAACGACACCAAAAAAGTGTTGCATAGTAACATATTGTCCAACATATCATTAAAACTAGAAGCAATTGTGTATTTAGATTATCTCCACTATCCGAAACAATAATTATTTTGTGTACGCGTATGTGCTCACATCGGGGTTTATCTCACAATCTTGGATATTTTCGCAGGCATGTTTAAAGATGCAAGAAAGTACGCGCGAATGATTCGGACGTTAGCCAAGAATATATTGAAGTTATAGTGAGGAAAGGGAGAATGCGCCAAGCCGCTTTTCCTTCTGCTCCGTAAACCCAATATCTTGTTTTACTGTCATACGGCCGCTGCATTTACTTTCAACATAAATTTCAACATACATATCCGTACTGTATGCCAAATATATACTTTCATTAATGATGTGAATCAACCCAAAGATATTTGAATTTTTCATTCACTCATTGATCTGACTCTTCAAGCATAGTTTGGTTTATACGATAACATCATGGAGCTGAATTGGAATTCGTTTGAGCATTTGGGAAATCTTCATGACATGTTCTTGAGTGTAGATATAAAGTTTCACTGTCTCACAATCAAAAGTATGAACATTCTGGATTCTCCCTTCTGCCCCCATTATACGTGGTTCGAACCAAACATCAAAGAAAAAAGAAATAAAAAATAATATTTTGTTCAATTGAGGGGGCCACGGATATGCAGTCAATAGTTTATCTTGCAAATTCACACCGTTGAATTTGAAACAAGAGCAACACCTTCTTATTACACAGGACAGAAGAGAATTATGAAATGTCACTTTAATATAAGGGACGATCCCAAATATAGTTTCAAGACAGCCAAAGCTGTATTTATGTATACATGCATGTAGATTGTGTGCATGTATTCATATGTATAAAACATTGAAAATTCTACACTGGCACATTGAGACAGCGATTCGTGGCGAGAATGGTTCTGAGGATCGTGGAAAGAGTGCAGTATGAATGCGACGAGAGGAATGAGAGAGGAACAAAGGGGATGACGAGATAGGAGATGAGGAAAAGAAAGTTAGCTCAACTGCTTCTCTCTTCTACCATGTGAAATCCAATTTGAACGAGACATCATACACCAGGTCGTGATGCACCCAACGTCCTATCATTACTAGAACGATTTTCTTCTATTCCCTTCCTATATCAACGCTTCATCGGAATGAAGTAGATAAAGCGGAAGAGATATTTCCAAGCCAACGGATGTTGATAAATGAATTCACAATTGATGGTGGTTCGATACAAAATAATGGTGTTTTCATGTGTGATTTCCGTAAAATCCGTTACCGCCTCAGAAATAAAAAAAAATAACAATAATATATGATTCGGAATGTTCTACACGGAAAGAAAATTATAGGAACTACTCCTATAATAGTATAGGAATAGTTTCTATACCATTATAGGAACAGTTCCCAGGTCGTTATGGGAACTATTCCTATACTATTATGGGAATAATTCCCAT
>JABMBR010006213.1:0-11130 GCA_018881525.1 Meteorus sp. PSUC_FEM 10030008
ATATTTTGGGAGGGAAAAGTATTAGAAGAAAGTGCGTCATTCAAGTTTATATATTCAAGTGGCATCAAACATTCATAAAGGGATACATATAAGTATATAGTTAGACTGTTTTATTCTTCAAGTGAGAAAAAATGTACTATTTACTTGTTTGAGTGTTTTTTCTTTGTGTTCACCTAACTTTGAATGAAGTGAGACATCCTACCATACCGATTGCAGATGTTACTTCGCTATCTGAGAAATATTACTTTGTCAACATTGTACTTTTTCTGTAGTGTATATAGGATTGTGTATTATGTCGAGCAGGATTATTTTCTTTGAGAAATTTACAATGGTACATTGTAAAAATTCGAATTCTTTCGTTCTGGTCCAGCATTGCAATATTCCATGTTGAAAATTACAATGTTTTCATAGTAATTTTTACTTTAATTTTCTTCCCGTGTACTACGAAATGTCTTTCACATTCCGGTTTTGCTTGAACTTTATTTTCAATAAAATTCAAATTCAATTGTTATATGATTTTCTATCGAGTCCGAAAACAAAAATTACTCTGTCATATCATGCGTTGAAACATTCGACTGCTCTCCCATTTTCATGTAGAGGCAACGAAGTGATCAATGACTATTATCCGTGCGTGAAGTATTGAGACCTGACTCTGGGTGTGTGTGTGTGAGAGAGCCGAATAAATAGCAGAGGATAGTCAAAACAGTTTCTAATCTTCCAGAAAAGAAATTAAAGTAGAAATTACTATAGTAACATTGTAATCTAGGACTAGACTTTCAATATTTTCACTTTTATATTTGTATATTCTAAAAATTATAATTTACTCGTCATTTTTTACTATTGAAACATAGTGATGCTTAGAAGTGATTCCTGTAATAAATGACAAAGACGGAATTTACAATGTCACATACTAAAATCTTACAAAAAAAATGTCCTGAAACTATTTTCAATTCGATGTCCATTTTTTAATTTTATTTCGACAATATCAATCATTCCGAATCTGGCTCTTGCAGAATACACTTCGAGTTAAAGAAAAGTACAATGTACCTAACATGGTAAATTTTTCGTAGAGTGTGTGAATAAGCATGCATACTTTGTAAGCATAAAGAAAACAGGGTTCAATAATCTCACCACTGGGGAAAGCCGACAAACTATTCTGTATGTCTAATAGATATTGTCTGAAATCGTATAGAGGATATTTTAAGAGGGGAAAGTATTAGAAGAAAGTGCATTATTCACGTGTATTCATTCAAGTGGCATGAAACATCCATAACGTGATACATATAAGTATATCATTGAATTGTTTTATTTTTAAGGGAGAAAAAAATATTTTACTCATTCAAGTGTTACTTTTTGGTGTTCATCTCACTTTGATTGAAGTGAGACATTCTGCCGTATCGATCGCAGATGTTGCTTCGCTATCTGAGAAATATTACTTTGTCAACATTGTACTTCTTCTGTAGTGTATATAAGATCGTATATTATGTTGAGCAGTATAATTTTTTTTGAGTAATTAACAATTATACATTGTATAAACTCAAATTTTTTCGTTCTGGTTTAGTGTTGCAATGTTCAATATCAAAAATTACAATGTTTTCAAAGTTATGTTTGCTATAATCTTCTTTTCGTCTACTATGAGTATGAAGAATATATTGCTGAGACAAATTCCGTCTGAATTTACGACTTGAACATGCAATTTTAGTGCCTGATTTCAGAAATCGGGTTTTTTCTCACCGCTCATCATTCATATCTGCAGCGATGAATTCCATGTCATATGTATAATCTATACAAAAAAGATCGGAAAATGTTTGAGTTATCTGTTGATACTTGTCTGCCTGTCATACGTTTTTCTTTCTACGAAAGACACATGACCAACGCCAGGGCTCAAGACTTTCCGCACGGATAGCAATGGATTCAGTATCAAACATACAACAGATCAGGATAGATTTCTCATCGTATTTTCAACTTATATTCCCACTTGGGAAAATTTTTGATGACATTTGAATGTGAATCATTGAAATCAGCATCAATCAATTCTAGTGTTCGAAACTTGCCTTTCATCATAAAAGTTTTTTTTCAATGAAAAGTTTTCAAAGCTTTCAACTGATTTTGATTCATTCATAAAATCTGATTACACTTCGGTTTGTATACTTTGGGAAAAAATGGTGTCGTTGATAATTTGGTACGGCACTATAATATTTCGGATAGTTTCACATTAATTCCAGCTGATGCCCTTAAGAGTGTCAGGATTAAAATTATGCTATTGATATCTTGGCTTTCTACAATGAAAAGTGATATGGATCGAATACCGTGAACCAATATCGGGATACATATACGTGAATCCTAAAAATGAGGTTCATGAATGTTGATGTGGGTACGATATTTATGGAGGTTATAATCCGAAGATGTGAAGTTACATCAGATATTTTGGCATTAATTCTTGGTGTACTACTCATCTTATCGTTTCTGTAGCGAATGGTTCAACTCGAAAAATCGTTTTGAATAATTTCGCATCCGGTATGAATTTGTCCAGGAATCAGCAGAATTACCGGAATTATGTAGCAGGAAAATCAATTTGCGAAGTTCGCAAAGAACCAGCAGAAAATATTATTGAAGTATTTCTAAGGAGCATCTGATTATTAACAAGTTGAGTCAGTGTTTATACGTTCGAATGCTTTCGAATTATACAGGGTGGCCCTCTCCATGGGGACACGAAGCACGTGGCGTTGTAAAGAAAAACTAGATAAAAATAATGGCGTTTGAATCATCTTTCTATCCTGATTCCTGAATTTGTAATAACTTTTTGAAAATTTGCCATTTCCATATACAGATATTGCTGTGAAGCGGAAAACGCATGGAATTATGGATCTAATATCACCATCATTGCGTGGGACACTCCAGCACATCATGTAACAAGTATAAATAGCCAATAGCCATTGCCATTGGTCGATTTTCAAAAAGTTATGACAAATTCAGGAATCAAGATAGGATTCAAACGCCGTTATTTTCATTCTCTACAACGCCACGTGGTTCGTTTCCCCCTGAAGAGGGCCACCCTGTATGTGAGAATAGGAAAAATTTCAAGATTTTTATACTTCTTACTTAGCAAAACATTCGAGGTGGAGACGAGTAAAGAGTACTGGAATGAGGAGCTGGAAATTCCATACAATTATTGCTTCAATGCCCCACACGGGATTTCTAAGCAGGAAAGAAAAAAAAGATGGTTTTGAAAAGAGTAGTCTAATACGTAGGGTTACACTTTTGAAGTCAGTTCACGAGAACGGAATCTGAGTCATTAAAACCGAGTATAAGGCTTCCACACAAAATTTTTAGTCGAAAGTGCAAAAAGCTGAGTTGGACTTTCATTCTTAAACAGATTCAAATGAAACGATTGGGTGATTTCACTGTCCATATGAAGACGTTACGAATAATTTTTACCCAAATTCCGATTCATGTTTTTGAGCATAAAGATTGAGTGCAATTTGATTGGTGAACGGGGTTCTAGTTCAAGAGAGATCAAGTGTCGACAGTTTTGCAAGTTCATATTACTAGAATAAATGTATGATCAAAGGATTCTGCATCACTATGTGACAATACATCAGTATGACTGAAACTGATGTTGCCGGTATCATTACGAGGGATATCAAGTGGGCGAAGTCTGAGAAAGAAATCGTTCATATTGATCACGAGCATTGACATGAAAAGCTGTTACATCCGTTTATTTATTCGCCCATACCTGAGATGTTAACTGCCAATCTGATCGTTTGTCACTTTTTCTGAATTTTTGACCTACTTCCTCATTTACTCTACCCTAACTCCCACCTACTTAAATTTGAAAAAGTTAATGCATAAAAGTTACGAATATACCTGCGAACTGCGACGATTATAGCCATAGTGATCAAGAAGGAAAGATGCATTTTCTTTTCCACTCCGGACAAGCATCTTTTTCACTGCCCTGTCACGCAGCAATATAGTGTACATTGTAATGACGAACGCTACGCTGACCAGATACAAGTACAGATAGAATCCCTAGTTCCAGAACAAATCAAAAAAAATTCCAGAAACAAAAAGAAAGATGATAAAAATATATTATGCATTGATACAAGATTGATTATTCTCATATTGGAAATGTAAAGCAGGATATAAATTCTCTGTGGCTTCGACTCGTTCTGTCCTTTCTCCTCTTTATCTTTCCGCGTGAGCATGTCTGGTATAGAAACACAGGTATGTTCTATAGAATGACGTGCCATTTCACGATAAACGATGGAAATATTATAAACGACAAAGTTTAATACAGGTACAGGAGTGGCGCGGTGCAACACTGTGCGGGCGTTAATGATTCACATTGGCATGACATATATAATGGTAGCGCGTTAATGCCCGCATCAACATAAAGTATCATATATACATATAATAACCGAACCACGCACGTTCAGTATCGCAAGCTCGCGAGCCACCGCCAGTAGTCTACTGGCGTAATATTATTCATTATTATTAGAAAGCCATCGCCACCACAGAGAGGATCAGAGTGAGAATAAAGAGAAAATATATCTCGATACTCATCATATGTATACACATTATATACATCTCGGTAATTACTAACTTGATCAAGAGCAGCGGGGACTCGATGGCTTACGCTAGCCGTTACGGGCACTGTCACACCCACGACAATCAACAGTTTCGCGTAAAGTGTGCTCACAGTTGATATTAGTTCTGCACGATGTTTTTCCTTGCGATGGTGTGATATTGATCGTCGATGAGAATTGCTTGAAGTTTCTGTCGTGTAATAGAACTGCATTTAGTATTTATTCTGAAGACAAGTAAAATTTTTTATGCATGAAATTTCAATCATGATGCAACCGGAAGTGGGAATTATTTGGAGCTGACATTGTCGTTGTGTTGTCAATTTATGACTATTAGAATATTTCTGGTCCCTTCATTCATATTTCACACATTTCGTCTCATGGAATGACTTTGACAAAATTTCGAAGGCGATTGTCACAAAACTCATTGTGTCCGACCTACAGTTTTATTGATTATACGACATATTTTTTTATATTGATTAATAATAAGTTCCAATTTTGGATGGAGTTTCATTCCCGTTGTATTCATTCTCAACTTTGTTTTAGACTGAAAATAGGGTGTAAGTTCAATCTGTGTTGTTGGTTTGTGTATGTAGGAAGATGAAGTTAGATTGCGATAGGATATGATTTCGTATTACGTCTGAATCGTGGAGCAGAATTTTCGAATCATTGCATAACTGACCTTCCTGAATTTATTTGATTGTTCTCGTAATAATTTTCTGGTAGCGGCGAATAAATAATTTGGT
This sequence comes from Meteorus sp. PSUC_FEM 10030008, assembly GCA_018881525.1. Lineage (NCBI taxonomy): Eukaryota > Metazoa > Arthropoda > Insecta > Hymenoptera > Braconidae > Meteorus > Meteorus sp. PSUC_FEM 10030008. The sequence goes on from JABMBR010006213.1 coordinate 5,330, forward strand.
TGCAAATGCTAATTTCAATCATTTTGATAATAACGCGGTTATGTGAGGCCAGGTGAATGATTCTTTCAATAGTTTTTTCAACTATGAAAACGATGTGGAATAAGTGAACGTCATATTTCTTAATCTACCTGCACCCTAAAATGATGGATCGAGATCAACATTTCACTAGTATATTAATACCAGCAGAGTGACCTACTGAAATGGCGGTGCATCAAATATTAATAATTTCTATAATCTCTGGAGTGTTATGGAGGAATTTCAGTCGCATCCAGTTATATTGTAACGATTCTATATTCCTGATATTGAGTAATGTATTCATGATTCAGTTATCGAATTTTCCTGTTCATAAATGTGTTATAGCACTCCACCATGCTTGATATATATTGAGTTCATCATAAATACCCAATGGGAACAATATTTTCTTCAGAACTATCGCATTTTCTCAGATCTTTAATCCAGAAATGTCTTGCTTTTAGAATTAGTTTTGAATATATTCAAGTTTGCATTTTCAGTGAATGTTTCTCGCTCTCCTACGATCTGATGGTGTAACTTCTCTTTCCGCGCATCAAATTTCAACCATCAGCTATTATTCAGTCGTAAGAGTCTACTATGAAAACAATAATTCGAAAAATTCGAGACTTTGAGTTGCGAGTAAATAAAAGAAAGTTATACATTTCCACGTGTATGTCTGAAAAAATCAAAGTGCATAGTCATATAGGGGTTGATTATCCATGTTGAAACATAATAAATTCCATTCATCAGATGATAAATTAATATGAGTGAGTAATAACTTGGTTTAGGTGCTTCCAAAGCGCTGAGCGGAATGGCCGCGGTGCTCACAGGCGTGAGCTGCAGTAGTTTCGGGCGATGGTGCGATGAACAACATTTACTATGAGATTGATTGTCTTCTCCACTACAGTCGCGTGATGGTTGTAGGCATGAGCTGTGGCTGACCGCAAATCTAGCGGTATTGGTGTTGCATTGCAGGAGATCTGGATCCTGTGGCACGCACGATGGTAGAGACAGATTACTACCAATTCCCGAAATCAGTGCTCTGTATGTGAAGACATTTTACATGGGTTAATATTTATAAAAAATAGAGAATATGAGAGGATTGTGTAAAGACCGTTAGGAGTTCGTAATTGTCTGATTGCGATTGTGAAAATTATGCTGAGAAATATTTCGGTAGGATTTGTTTGTTGGCAAACAAAAAACGCAGGAATATACGTTCAAATATTATATGGGGTTTCCAAGAGACTACCATTATGTCGATATATTCATGTGTTCCATGTAACTTTACATCGAATTGAATGAAATATATGGTGCTACAGGAAACTTTGTGCCTTCTTCATGTTTTCTTACGAGTAACCTTCCCAGAAGTCGGCAAGCAGCATTTTTTCCCAGGGACGTTCGCTCATCGTCGACACACAAGATCACATAAATTCACGTGAAGGTTATATAAGACTGTTATGGTTAAGGAATTTCTGATTTCGAAAGAAGAAACAAGAGTTTGTGGGGTTTCGTATCATTCGACAACGAGCAATCGAATTTGAAAAAAGTCGCGGAGTGGAATATCTTCTTCTTGAATTGATACTGTGCAAGGTGATGAAAGCGAATTTCAGAATGAGACATAAAAATTTTCAGTAAATTTTGATCGAAATTAACATATAGAGATTCATGATCTTGTGTGGGAGTATAAGAAAGTATGGGAGATAGCAGATATGAGTGTTTGGTTGATTGAATGTTACTGAGCATCCAAACAATATCACAAGTCCAATACATTATGTATTAATACGAAAGTTTCACAGTCGAGAGTAGCTGTTTTCCGTTCCACGACCCTCACATCTCCACAATCACAATTGAGCTCGATTTGGCTTATGTCGACCTGCATGTTACACACAGTCACATAAATTCATGCTGTAAACAGTGTGTTGAGAAAGTTTCCGCGAAACAACAGCGTATATATTCGTCTCGACGTCTGCGGTGTTCAACTGGCATTGCGTATTGTCCTCTTGTCCTCAATTCATTTGTATATGATACGTACGTTGATTAAGCCCAATTTGATTCATGTACGCGCACACGAGTTGTCACATTATTGGAACAATGAATTGGCATTGTGCACTCGCTTCGATTGAACGAATCCAGAAATGCATACACGTTTGGAGGTATATGGGTGATAGGAGAGAATCCGTGTAGTCGGTGTCAACATGGGGAGCACAAATAATATGAAATCAATGATATTTAAATTACTCATTTTCAAAATAATATTCAGGCATTTTTTTATTTCTACCTGAAGAAATTATCAAAGATTCATCTAATTTCGGCTAACCTGCTATTTTGGAATGATTCAATAATTGGTAAAAAATGGTTCAAACGTCATAACGATAAGAAAATAACGACCTTTCAGAATGTTGTGGGATGAATAACTGTTCGATCACTGATCAGGGTGAAAGAAAAATTCGAAAGAATCCGTCCGGAATATTTGAAGTTCACGAGAAAATAATTAGAATATTGCAAGTTTACAATAAAAGTGTTTCAAAAGAACTGACTATTTTTATTTCTTGAAGGACATTAAGAAATAGTCAGAGTGGCCCTAGTGGAGAACCCTGTGTAGAGCAGAGATCTTGTTATTGATATTTAGAGGTGGCGATCTGTAACGTCATATTTTCTATTCAGATAACGTAACAAACTTTCCTTTAACTTCGGAATTTTCTTCCTTACTTCAAAAATATATATATATAATTCCTATAAGAAATTTAATAATCTACGAAAATAATAATTTCAAGTATTTGAGTTGTCAAGTATTCAATATCAATCTTAAAGAGCTTTATTACCCACAGCATCTTTTTCTAGAACTACTCTGACGATTAGGCAATGTTCTTCGAGAAATAGAAAATGATCGGTTTTTTCGCAGCACTCTAGTTTATATATTAGTGAGGACGCCGTTTTTTGGAAAAGCTTATGTAGCATGACAAAATGATCCGAGGTGTCATGTCATGGTTGTGATTCGATCAAGAGCTGTTCAGTCTCGAATGCATATCGATGAAAAATAATCTTGCGCTCATGACTTCCCAAACGCTCCTATTTGGGAAACATTACGACAATTCATTGTGAAGTAGATGTGGAGGATCGCGAATTTCCTAGGTTTTGTTTTGGAGATATTTGATATCATTTATAATTGACAGAGAATATCTCTTATTTGCAGTAGGCTTCACATTATTTTCGATAAAATTACTCTTGAGTGTTGCATCTTTGCAATTCAACACAACAATTTCGGAAAGTTGTGACGATAGTTAAAGTCAATCTGAAAGCCAAGATGATAAATGTCAGATCAAAGTCTGAGAGTAGAACCAGATTTAGGTCCTCATTCCACTTCTCATTACGACATTCCAAAGCGATATTATCAGGATTTTGCGGAGACTCAATGGTGAATTTTGGAGACATGGGTCGCAGGATTCTCTTCATATTTCCATACGTGTCGTGTTCATCGCAGATAGCTTAACATAATAGGGAGAAGAATCATGTTTTTTTTCGGAAAGATACTTAGAGCAAGAGTCACGGCTTGAACGTGTCGATTGTGTGCTGTTGCATAGATTTATCTCAAAAATTTGAGAATAACCCGAGTGACAGAATATTTCTTTGTGGTCTGAATCACACACGCTGTAATCTTTGAAAACACTTCCAATATCTCAAAAATTACCAGTTTGGCAAATTCCAATGCTACAAAACACATTTTGCATGTCCTCAAGGCAGTGAGAAGGTTCATTTAATGGAACATTCGGAGATGATTCGTCCCGCTGATAAATGAATAAAAAGAAATAATTGGAATTTCATGTGGAAATTTTTACAATTTGTATTACCTGAATCACAATGGAAATGCCGATGTTGAATTAATAATATTTGAATTTTCAAAAAAACGTAACCCTTAGATATTGCGTTTTTATGAATTTGGTTTCATAAAATTCATGCATTATGTATATGATCACCATGAAGAAGCGAATCGATTCGGTAAAATTCCTCCATGGAATATGAAATCAGGACAATTCACATGATTTCGGATATATAGTCCAACGAAAAAATTGTATCGATCTGATTGCAGGAATGATGACTGATTTCCGGTTGAGGGGATGCGTATCCTTGAATAAAGAGTGGACAGAGTTATCCAAGAGAGACACCTCAACATTTCACGGCACAAGACTTTGGAAATATTGATGGGTATCCAAAGGGACATACAGCGATGAGGATAATTTTCAAATACCCAGATAGTCATTGATTTTCAACAGGTAAAGGGAAATTCTATGAGATCTCAAAAACTTTCAACTTCATTCGGTAGTCGACTCTTCAAGAATGATGCTTGTTAATGCGGAGGAAAAGTGATTTAGAGAATAACGCGTTGGAAACCCGGAGGAAATTCAATCTCAGAATGAATATGATTCAGTAAACTTCATGCACCTGCGATTACGTCATGGAACCAGCTCTTTCCATATCTATTTGACACGATCGTGTAAGAGATATAAGGCAACAAGAGATTATCAAGAAACATGAATAAAATTTTTTTCGAAATGCTAATCACTGATAATCCCCCTTTTTTTTAGAGGTTTCGTAGCGTTTCTGTTTGGAGAGAATTTAAAAAAAATTCTCAACGGAAATGAACTGTTCTCAAAGTTTTTACCCAATCAATGCTCGTCTGTGATTAATTATTGCGTTGAACCCAATGCTTTGTCTCCGCAGACTTGATGATCTGCCATGTTGAGGCAACGGATGACTCTCTCGTCTCTCTAAATTGATGCATGTGAAATTCGTTGACGTCTCTTGATGTTCCGTTGTAGAAGCAGCAGTCAACACCGTTGGTTTGATAGGTTCAAATCTATTGGAACATGATTTTTAAGAATAAATATAAATTTGTTGGATATTCAATCAGGAATTGTTACAAGATGGGTATAATGATGGACAGCATGTGAGATGAATACGTATTGCGTCATCGAATGTGACATCAAATATTATGAATTTGAAAATGGTGATAATTTACAATGCAAATGACTTTCGTTTACCCCAATTAGCACTTTCATTTAGCAGTACACGATATTCAATACCATTCCTCAATATTCGAGCAGAACGACTGACGTGATTGAAATCCTTGTTGATATCATCGAATATGACGTATATATAGATGACTCGGAATGCTAACAAAAAAGATTTTCAATCTTCCACACTTTCTGCATCGCATCACGAGTTTCTTCAATAAAAGTGGAAATATTATAGTTCACTTTGGAAGTTTGATAGCTTCGCGTTTTCTGCAAGACTCTTTCAGTACAACCATTTATAAAGAGAAAGAAAAAAAAAGGAGCCATGTGAAGAAGGAACTGTTATTTGTATCATATCATCATGAACAATCCTTACAGTTCACTACAGACACACATGATAATAATAATAAAAGTGAGAATGATCGTATGAGCGTTGAAATATACTTTTTGATAGTGAAGTGAATATGACTCAACTCACGCGTCAGCAATATCATTTGCCATTTGTCTATGCGAGTTTGTGCCCCGATTTTCGCACTGATTCCTTCTCACCAATCGTTTTTGCTTTCACGCTGTTTCTCGAATTGACACACACGAAAGAGCGCGCTTCGAGTGTCCCCAAGTTCAACTACTCGAACGTTCACGAGAAGCGGAAAAAAACACCAGAGTGTTGAAAGACTTCTTTGTCTGTGCAACAATCGGTTCCCTCTATTTTCTTCGACAATGTGAGCAACTTCAGAGTTATCTCGCTCGTGCATATATATGTATATATATATATAT
>JABMBR010006214.1:0-11126 GCA_018881525.1 Meteorus sp. PSUC_FEM 10030008
ATTAACTGTAACAAATTTTTGTTCATCAATTTATTCGGAGTACTGAGGCATTATATTCTTCTTATTCCCAGAGTACCTTCCTTTAACATTCTTTAAATTTCATGATATTCTGCATCAGATAAAATATGAATCCGAGTAATATTAAAATAAAGTTTCTTTTCGTTATGAGTGCTCTCAAAAATGTCAATTTATTACTTGATGAAAGAAAAGCGCTATATGTGGGTTCGAACCTGTCACGCTCTGTCCATCTAACATCTCTTCTACTATTGAGCTAGTAGATAAGTTGGTATCGGTTGACCAAAATGATTGCTGAAAGCTTTGAATATAGATATTATCACGCCGCTATAATGTATAATTTCTGTGAAATGCATTTTTCTGTTCGAATATAGTTTCCTGTCACATATAAATTGTGGAAGTTCCTTCCTTTCAAGGAGGTACTATCGTTTCTCATGTGAAGATTATTTTTCATCTTAGTCGCATGAAATTTTGTGAACACAAAATTCAGAGCAACATCCAAGTTATGGTGAAATTTCACAACGATTTACCGTCTAGAAACGGAGATATTCTATGTCAAAATTACATTTTTTGTACACTTTTAACACAGGTCTTATCGCTCGAAGGGGGCCGAGGTCAGGTTTTCCATGTTTTTACACATGATAATTCCAACTTTCGTTGATGAAAAACGAACACATGCAACCTTAGATTATAAGCAACAAGTAAATCTGGATTGAATTGCGGGTCATCCGAGGAATAGAAGAGAAATATCGAATTAATCGAACTGGTTTTTGAATGCGACGTACTACCAAACTCCTCGAAAATTAATTTGGCAACGCCGCATGATCGACTCAACTGTCGCACGGATGTATGTGTGTTTAGTATATATAGGTATAGATCGACAATTTATGCGTTTTATCTTCTGAAAAGCCTATAAACTGTTCATTACGCGTTTTTCCATTGCAAAACTTTTCCAATGCGCAACTTCCCATTACACCGAGGCTGTTCACGGTTTGCACTCATTTTCATGTCTCTTGCACTCATAAAAATTTCAAACATCACACGCATGTTCCCGCTTAGTGATGTTGCCACTTACTCTTCTTCACCAAATTACTGCTAGAGTCATTCAGGTCTTTTCTTATGGAAATTTCATTTCCTAACTACTGAAGTATTGAAAATATAAGTATATGAGGGATAGAAAATTGATATAATATTTTCAGTCTCTATTTGGAGATGAAAATTCAGCAAAAATCACAAACGCTATCTTGACTCTGAAGTATCGATAGTACCTCCTTAATGGGCGTAGAAATTGAATAAGTAATTTTCCATATATCTCGCCGTATTCCATTTCACTTGGAAATCATGAAATTGTGTTCTAGGGTCGCGTAGAGTGCCGGGATATCGGGTGAGAGAGGAGCTGCAAAGGGATGAGTTGATGTGTAGGGCAGGTATGGGAGCTCAGGAACATAAAAGGAGGATGAGGGAAGGAAAAGAGGGGGAGGGAGTTGGCGTGGAGGTGCAGATTGGGAATAAAGGAAAAAGCCAAGGCAGGAAAAACAGTGTGCAGATGGGAGAAGGAAAGGAAAGAGTACTATGAAGGAAAGGGTCAGGATTTAGGATAGGTAGAGGAGAGGTGGCAGAGCAGTCTAATGACGGGGGAGGAGTTGGCGAGGTGTGATGAGAGGAAACAGGAGCAGTGGAGAAGGGAAAGGATGATAGAGTCAGAAAGCAATCCAGAATATAAATTCGTGAAAGGTAAAGGAGTGCCAGGATACCTGACGAAAGGGTGAAAGGAATAGAGATGAGAAAAAATTGCTAGATTTAGACTGTGAGGAGGAATGGGGGGGGGGGGGGGGGGGGTGTATTGGGAGGGGAAAAAAAAGAGAGGATGTAGAGTTCGTATGAGCCAGGAGGAGGCGTGGGAACATGTGATGGAAGGATGTACGGGATGAGCACAAAAAAGGGGTCACAAGAGATCAGAGGAGAGGTATTAGGAGAGCGGGGTCAAGGGGAGGAATGGTTAAAAAGAATAGGGAGGTAGAGAGGAGAAGGGAAAGAGTGTAAAAAGCGCCGGAAACGGAGGTTCACGGGAGTTACGGAAAGAGGGTGAGTTACTTGTAGAGTGGGATGTAAACTAGTCATAAATAATTGGGTAAGATAATATAAGATAGAGTAAGGATGTAAATAGAAGAAGTATGAGGAGAGGCAGGCACACGTAAAACACGAATGGCACAAATGAAATAAAATGGCGAAAATGAATGACTTGGATGTATATATTGTTACGTCCAGAACGTAATTCCGCGACCGATTTACGCGCCGAAATTCGAATGGACGACGTTGACTTGAGGAATAGATTTGAGGAAGATTGATATTCAATGATGAGCTTGGATTTCGTTGATTGGTTTGTTTAATTGATGATTGAAGATAGATCCTCGCGTCTCGTCGTTGCAACAGTTTATCAAAATCAATTAATTTTGAATTAAGGTCCAATAAGGTAGAGTGATCGTTGCTAGCTACTGCGACCCGCAGCTGAAGTGTTTAGGAGATGGTGCTTTCAATCACAATTGATTTAATGAATAATTGTTTGGTATTTTTGTTGATTGTGTTCATTGATTCAAAAATATAGAAAATGATGATGTTTTATTAACTGTATTGGGAATAATAATGATATAACGATCGGTTTAAGAGTTCGGAACTAGGAACGAAATACGACTGGTGAGAACGAGCTCTAACGACGGACAACTACTGTAGTATTTTTAAAAGTTCAGATCAAGGGAAGTTGGGCCATGATTCTCCAAAATTCTATGAGTAGAATCCGTGCGGACTTTCCTTGATTGGTTGAATTCTAGTCACAATCTTACTGATTTGTTGATGAAGATTTCAGCACATAACAATTGGTCGACAGTTAGAATGGTAGGGATACGTTCTTTGCTGACTCGATAATGCTGATGTGGGTTTCGATTTCTTCATTTCAACAATTTTGCAGTTCAGCAAGTATCGTTCCCGAGTTCAATGTTGGAATAGATTTACGATGACTATTCCAATGGTAGTTGTTGAACGGATATGGAGGTGTTAAATGACTATTCTTATAGTTATTTTTAGAGTCTTCGTTCAGTATCATATTCTAGATGCAGTGAAATGGTTTCGTATTTTCATATTGGACTGAATTGTTGATGACGAAACTAAAATGTATTGCGTTTGATTCAATAGATTTGAATTTGGTTATTAAGAGGAACGGAGTTGATCATGATTGGTGTGGGGGGTCATGTGACCGCCGGGTCACATGGTTAGGTCACTCAGGACCTAACAATATGTAGCGGATTGGTATAGATGTTAGGAATAACGCGAACGAATCTGGCTAACTATTCGTAATATAAAATGATCATTTATTTGCACTACGAGAATGCGATAGATACAAGGGGTGTTATTTGTTTGGTGTTGTCGTATTGACACGATTCTATTAGCTGAGTAACTTGTTAAGCAATCTGCTTAAGATCAGAATCATTTCTAGAACTCTGTTCGTTGAAATTATGATATTTGTCTGTTCGAGAATGTTCCAGAATATTCGAGAAGCGTGCGATCGTTGATCGCTTCAGCTTGAATAGCCATTGGGTGACACCGAATGGCCAATCAGCGAGGCACTGACCAATGCATTAGGGCACTAATTTCATGTATTAGTGCGCCCATTATTCTTTCTGGCTCCTCAGTATGAGCTAGACTGCCAATAAGTGTAGACGCGTTAGTGCTGTCGCATCTCTGTTCTCTGTCTGCCTCTTCGTGTAATTGCATTGGTCAATGCCTTGCTGTGTCTCTGCTGAATTCCGTTCAATGTCTTCTCATAATTACTGTGTTCGCTTATTGTGTGTGATTGAGTGAGAATTGTGTGTTTGCAACTGCACAGCGTGGATTAAAGCCCCACGTTGTATTCTGTGTGTGCACATCAAGTGGTGTGATTTCCTCTCTGTTATACCACATTTTCAGTCACGCTGTTCACCTCGCCCTGACTTCGCATACTTGATTTTTCACTGTCTTCGCATAACTCTGTATTTAACAAACTCTGAACAGCGTGGATTTACGACCCACGTTGTGCGCTCATTGCAAACCGCGTGTGAATTGCCGCCAACTGTTATATACTAAGCGTGTGTGCCTGTTCATATTTTTGTTATAATTTTGTTCAATGTCAAGTTCGCCGCCTAATGATAAGTGTTTAATGAATAATCATCCAGTTAAAACCGAATCATCCGGAATAACTGATTTCGCAAACATTGTCTATCAGTATCCCAGTTCATATTTATCATTGGACGGTTATTCGAATACCCATGAGACTCAAACTTTATCTTTTCATCCTGCTGACACAGGTGAAGTTTATCTCCATTGCTCCCCACCAATAGCCTCAACAATAGGCTTGCTCAAATAATTAGTCTTAAGATTCATTAGATTCGTCAGCTGTAACTCGTCTCGAGAGGTTCTCTACTAAGAGATCAATCCTCGAACTTATAATTGTGCAGTGTACGGAATAACGATTTCAACAACAGATGTTGGAATGCTGATATTTGTATCAGGAGTGTAATAAGTGATTTTTCAGTGGATGAATGGTTATGTGAAATTATTAACACTTTTGATCGTCTCCTTTGAGAAGATCCGAAGTCACCTTACATCCTTGTGAGCCCTGATTCTTCGCCTGTTTTCTCATCGAATACCAGTTTCGCATCGTTCTCTAAGGATATCGACAGTTTGCTGTAACGGAAATTCAGAGGAAGACAGCGATTCACACACATAAATATACAAAATCCAGATAAGTATCTTTTCCAACGCAACATCTCCTCATTAATCACATATAAAATCGATATTATGCTACAAATGGTGATTAAGAAACCTTGGGTTCATTCCAAAATGAGTACTTTGTGATGTGTACTTTGCGCAAAGTCAGAGTTAGGGATGAAAGCTAGTTGGATCTCGATCATTTCCAGCCAATAGTGTAACAAACTGAACGCGTGAACGCGTTTCATCCATTATATAGATTTCGTGCGAGACAAATATTGTTTTGGTTTCGCGTAGCAACAGTGCTAGCGCGGCGAAAAGTATCTAATATATTGTCGGATGTTATTGTGATTTAGAAATGCGGCGAGTGCTGCATATACAGGGTGGTCCTCTCCAGGGCGACACGAAGCACGTGACGTTGTAGAGAGAGTAAAAATAAGAATAATGGCGGTTGAATCATTTCCCTATCTTGATTCTTGAATTTGTCATAGCTTTTCAGAAATCTTCCAATGGCACTGGCTATTTGCTATTTACGCTTGTCACATGATGTGCTAGAGTGTCCCACGCAATAATGGTGATATTACATTCATAATTCCTGGCGTTTCCCGCTTCACAGCCATATCTGTATATGGAAACGGCAGATTTTCAAAGAGTTATAACAAATTCAGGAATTGAGATAGGGAGATGATTCAAACGCCATTATTTCTTTTTTTTTCTTTCTCTACAACGCCACATACTTCGTGTCCCCCTGGAGTGGGCCCCCCTGTATAGAATTGTAAGGATAGGACTAGGTCTAAGGAAAATATTATCGAATGAAAGCAGAAGGACGAAAGGATGAGAGGGAAGGCGAAGGAATGTATAATGAGAGAGTGAAGGGAGAGTTTGGAAGAGAGAAAGAGGGAGATGTGAGCGGAGCGGGGTCCGCGGTGTACCCCGTACGGGAATGAAAACACATTATTATAACCAGAAAATAAAATTTTATCAGAAAACTGTAAATCAACATTATTTCGAAAAAAATTAGTTGTTTCAATGATTTGAGATGGAGCCACTAACTTCTTTGAAAATTCTTCGTGATAACTGGAAAGTTTGCCTCAAGACGTAGTAATGTGTTCCAGAACCTAGGGCTTATGATAATTCCGATGCGCGTCATGTACTTATGTTGCTGTTAATATTGATAGTCGGTGTGGGCTATGAACTGACAATAATTTTGAGATTGATTGAAAATCTTAGCTGTAGGCATTTTGTTTTATACTGCAATAGGATCGATGTGGCGATACATCGATCTATTGCACTCATGTCGACCATTGACGGCAGCCCACCAATCATCTTTGGGCGTTCGCGAAATTTATTCGCATGGGGCGCTAATGCAGGATCTGCGCATTAGAGCGACATTAGACAATGTTCATGTCTAATGCAGCACTAATGCCTAGCAACGCGCTCGCCGGCGGCCATGATGCCACTTGTTGGCTGCACTAGCACATACCACACGTGGGTTTTTCTGCATTCAAAATTCATTCAATTCGTGTTTCTATTGGTCTGCTCAGTGCGTTGCACAAATTGTTTACGTGCATCGACTAAATCAAAGTTCAAGTGTCTACATTGTTCAGTGCGTTTCCAGCGCAGTGGTGAAATTGCGAGTTCTGTTGCGTAAATCACACCCAACACAGGTGTGTGCACACCACGCGGTGGTGTGTATTGTACTCGTCACCACTTGATCACTGTGTTGCATAGCTCACACGTTTGACCACGCGTTCGAATACAAGTTATACGTGCATTGCTTAGCTCATAATTCAAAGTCCTAACCGCCATCCAGCGGTTACGTTTTGCTATCTGTTAAGAATCGTTATTCGAAAAGAATTTTTAATAATCTTGATACATAAATCAAAAAATGAGGAAGATTTTAGAACTTAATTATCTTACTAAACAAACACATCGAGGTTCATTTCAATAATCCCTTGATGATTTAATCCCTACTTTGGGAAAATCTTCAAATCGTTTTACTGCTTCTAGCTGCACATTTATCATCATCGTCACCTTTATTACTAGTGCTCCCATCCATTAATGTGTTGGGTTTTTTCCCAATTGTAAAACAATATTTCCCTCACCCTCTCATTCCTTCAACGATATTTTTTCACCCACTCCTCATTGTTTTAACCTATCCAAACCTTCTGAGCCCTCCCACAAAATTGATAAGAACTTAGGAAAATTCAAAAATTCTCACAATTTTTGATTGAAAGGGCAGTTCCGAACCATACCTTGAACGGACTAGTTTTACTTGCCAAGTAATCTATATTGTAAAGATACTAAATTGGTAGAAGTAACTCGCCGAGTTTGTTCAAATAATAAAACCAAATTTGTCATCAAATATCAACATAGTATAAAAAATGAACTTTGATATTTTTTTGATTAAAATTATCAATTCTCACAATTATTGAGAATTCGCCCAAACTCTTGCGCTCAATAGAATTGTGGGAAAAATCACTATCTTTTGATTATTAGAGTTATATTCACTTCACATTCATGCTCAATAATGTAAATTATAATTAAGGTTATTAGTAAATGAAATATTTGAATTTAGAAAAAACATTTTTTGGTCCTTCGAGCCGGATAACCGTCGTGGCCGTTGGGAATTTGAATATTGTGCGTGCTCATTCATTAGTGTTGGTGCCTGAACATTGAAAACTCAGTCCAACCTAGTGAGTGTTGTGTTTAAATAAGTATTGGTGCGTTAGTGCGGACTCATTCCAACCTTGTGTATTTTGTTGTGTACCAAGTCCGTTCATGAATATTTTTTGCAATTTTCTCATCTTTGAACAAAATCCCTCACATCATTTTCCAAAATTATATTGATAACTTGATTTTTTTTCCGATTCTACATCTTTTTGCGGAGAAAAAATACATTCGTTTCTTTTTTTCGCTGATGATTCCACATCTTTCCATGAAGAAAAATTTTCATTGAAATATGATTCATGAACGTGGACTTCGCGCACCACTTTACAGTGCAACTGTTTTTGTTAGGATTTTGTATCTTTTTGTGAAGGTCAAAACGGACTTCAAGCATTTTTTCACAGTGAAACTGTTCCTGTTCAGATATGGAATTCATATTAACGGAGACGACTCATACAATTGATTGTATATGAATTCTTTCTCATTTGCTCAATCAACTAAATGAAACAGCTAATCATTTTCCGCCATATTTTGATAATATCCGCAGAAATGAATTTTCGCACGGTTGTTACTGCGATATGACTTTATGATGACTTCGTGATATGGTGCATGTTGGAACACAGCAGGTATCATTGGATCTCCATCAGATGGGGCTTGGAACATATAGCCCCAGATCCCACAGCGTTCTGACTTACCCGATCGCTGGGAGGATGGAACCTCAAGTTATCAGTAGATTCTTATGCGCTTTTATTACCTGTACGTTCGTAGAGCTCAACCTCGAACACCTGAGCAGGTACAAGGTGAGAAAGTTGACTAAAAACCAGAATTATTTGACTCATATCCACATCACTGATTTCGATACATACATTGTGGAATATCATTTTGAACTCGTGTCATAAATGTCAGACACTTATGATGAACCAAAACTCCTCTCAGACACTTTCGAGTGGGCCAGGTTGGTTTTGCCGGAAAAATATGTAGGTAAAACAGAACGAAATCAATGAATAACGATAAAGAAATTTTCTCAACAATATCGGAATGAGGATGACAGCAAGCTGAATGAATACCATTTAGCTATCAAAAGTTCGATGGTTGTGTCCAGCACTAACATTACATGAATCCAGTGAAGCCAGATCGTTGCCCATGAGGTCCTCCCTCACGAACACACAAGTGATCAAAGTTATCAAGAAAATACTGAAAACTTGAAATTTCATCCATGTGAAAATAGAGTGTGACAGAACACTCTGGGATCTCGGGCTATGTCATTTCATGGTCTCTGGCGCTGCCCCTTTACAATCAGGCATTGTGAAGATGGAGAATCTGGGTCGCTATAGTTTGTGCTGTCGAATTCCATGAATTGTCGATAAAATCCATCATGACAATCAATTATATGTTGAAATACTGCTTATTCCATTAGATATAATCAGCTTGCCAGGTTTTTTTATTCAGACATTGATGAAAATTATATAAAACTGATGTGAGCGATCGTGACGCTGTCTAGTGTGCATGAACATGACTATCAAAAATTCTCAGTGAATTGAGAGTATGCCATCTATTGCAGGAATATTGTGCAATATACTATTTGATAGTCTCTGGCGGTGGCTCTTTACAGTCAGAAATTGTCAGGATCGAAAAATCTGGGCCGCTATAGTTTATTCTGATGAATTCTATTAATTTCAAATGGAATTCATTCTCATAATCGATTATGATTGATCAATTCCAGAAATATCGAACATAAACTGCTATTGAGCAATATCGCTTGAGGATGGAACAGTCTGACTAATGAATGAAATTCTCCAACCTCAAAAAACCGTTCTGGTTACGGAATATACACACTCGGTTGACTGGTCGTTTTTGAGCGGAACTTGGCACCAGACTCTACCGAGTTATGATATAATTAGAAGTTGACCTTACTTTCATTATTTATAAGCTTCTACTAACCCATATCCAAAATCGATCATGGATCAAATCAACAAGCTCGACGATGAATTAAAACAAAAGAGGAAATTAGCTAATGTATTCTTGATAAGACGTCGTGAAAAAAGGCGTGAAGGAGATCAGCAGCGAAAAGCTCTCTCCGAAAACAAACCCAATCACAATAATGAACAAATGCAGGAAAATACGATGAAACGACAAAGAGAATTATCAAAGGAACTCTGTAAGAGATATCGTGATAAGAAACGACTGGCTACCATGGAAAAATTCGAATATAATCTAATTGCATCGCGGTCCGTTAGCAAAGAGGAAGCTGATGTTGCTTGTCCCCATGAAATACGTCTTGTTCTATCAAATATAGCTGTTCAAAATCATAATAGTGTTTCATTGAATTTAGCAGAGAATAAGGTAACTTCAATTGAGAGAGATACGTATACGGGTTGCCACAAGGTTGAACAACAAAGTTTCGTGAGACAAAAGTTGCATAAAATGTCGACAATTTATACAGGAGGATCGCCTTATGAAATAATATTAGTATTGGGCCAAAATTACGTGTTAACGACTAATGTCGACGTTTCCGATGGATTAGCAAGAGGCGCTATAGGGGAATTGTGTCATATAGATTATAACGACAGCGGTTATATTAGCAGAGTTTGGATTATATTTCCAAATACCAAAAAAATTAGGAAAAAAATTCGGAGCAAAATTTTGAGATATATGGCGGTTCACAAAATTTGTAAGAATGCTGTTCCAATTGTTAGAAGATCATGAACTGTACCACTAAATAATAATAAAACTATGAACGTCAAGCGTAATCATTTTCCAGTCGTGTCTGTATGTGCAGTTATAATTCTTAAGTCGGAAGTAGCATCTTTTGATGAAGTTGTTTATGAATATGAAGAAGCACATTCTCAACAGTCAATATACGTTGCATCATCAAGAGTAACGTGCATCGAAGCGCTTCACATTGTAACTGAAAATGACAATTGCACATTCTCTGACGGACGAAGAGAGTCTACATGTGTCACTGACTTACGAACTGAATTTGAAAAGTTATCATTGAACAGACTCTAAACTTTGACTTCTGTGTTGGAAGACTTCATCTCCAACAGGAATGGAATATCTATATGTTCATTAAATTGTCAAAGTCTTCGTGCACATGTACTGAATCTTCATGCCGGTGTTGCTCAAAATTCAACTATATTGCTTTTGTCTGAAACATGGTTGAACAACGAAGAAAACATCGATATCCAAAATTTCCATTATATTGCCAAATTTGAGCGACCTCAGTGCCGAGTTGCAGGAGTAGCCATATATGAAAGTAATAGAGACACTGCAAACATTGTAACTTCACAAATGGATGTGGCATTTAAGAATTCACAATCATATAGCTTTAATAAATCATCTATTAGAGGAATTTGTGTTACAAAATGTGAGGCAAAAAATATACTTGTTATAATAGTTGGCATTTACATCTACCTAATCGAAGTGTGGTCAAATAAATTGAATTTATCCATGAAAATTTGATCCTATTGTTAGGTCTTGAGCAACCTAACCACGTGATCTCAGAGTCACGTGACCTTTTATACGAATCACGTCAATCGATCATCAGACATTCCACTTCGTCATCAATAAATATCCAGAACTATTTCGCTGCATGCCAAATATAATTTTACTATTCATCATAAGAATAATTGAGCAATATTATAACTCTCGTTCAACGCACTGTCATTGAAGTAGTCAGCGAAATGCTACTCCTCCAAGGCATT
>JABMBR010006215.1:0-11124 GCA_018881525.1 Meteorus sp. PSUC_FEM 10030008
AATAAACTATGTTGTTCTGGAATTGCCACAGAATTATGAGTCATTCCATCTGATACCTCCAACAATTGTTCCCAACCATATTTTTATGCTATGCAATATACCTGATACTCATTCTCATTTCATGCATATTTGATACATATATGCACATATTCTGACGTTTATAATAATGTGAATTTCTATGAACTTATTGTACTATTCTTTTCTACATGTCTGTTGTGAGAAGACAAAGGAAAATTCTAATCATTTATGCGTTCCAAATTACATAATTATCTATAATGATACATCTTCTGGATACTTTTCCTCAATCTTGAGTACTATGAAGTTCTGAGAATCTGAATAGCATCTCTCAGTGGGATTGGCCACAATCTTCATTCATTTTTGTAGCCTAAATATATACTATAGTAGTATACATCAAAAAATTCATACATTCCTCTTTTCTTTGCATATTCCAACAAAACCATATTCCAACCGGACCAACCGTCCAACCAACTCATCAATGCTATGATGGCATAGTGAGAGTGACATTGTCAACATTTTATTGACACTTATTTCGTTTAATATATCAATACTCGATCGTTGCCGAAGTCAACAACAGCAATTCTACCGCCCGGGGTCAAGGCAATGCCCGATGGACGATCCATCTCGTCAGGGCCTTTACCATAACTCCCAAATTTCCACCGTAATTTCCCAGTAGAATCTAACACCTGAATTTTGTGGTTACGTGAATCGGAAATGATGATGTTACCTTCATCATCAATGACAAGACCCTGCGGTCGCAAAAACTGCTTCTTTCTTGAACTGCTATCACTTCCCAGGATTCTTGCATTAGCAAAATCCGAATCAATGACGATTATTCGGTGATTGTTGAAATCAGTTGTAACAACATAACCCTCGGGATTAAAAGCAATACCTCGGGGTGAATCAAAATGCTTCCACATTCTGGTTGTTTCGAAGCCATATTTTCGTAAAAAAATGCCTTCAGCACTGAACAATTGTATACGATGATTCCGTGTATCTGAGACGACAATCTGACACTCCGTATTGACTGCAACATCCCATGGATAGTTGAACTGACCATTTCTGTCGCCTCTCTCTCCGAAAGCAAGCAGGAAAATGCCCTCCATTGTTAGTATCTAAATGGAAAGAAATTGAATGATTCTCAATTACAATCAAACCATGAAATTCTTGAAAACCAACAATCGCATCACATTTTATGAAAAGTAGGGAAATATCAGAGATGAATTCTCCACATGATTAGATATCTTGTCTGTAGACAATAAGACTCATCAACTTTCCAATATAATTAGAATGAAAATGGTATTGATTCGATGTATCCACTATCTAAGAAAATGTTAGCAACGTTGGAATATGTCAGAGATATTGATTGTAAACGTTATGAACAAGTGAAATGTGTACTGATGCTTGTTCCAGCATACACAGATATGAGTCAATATTTCAGTCGTAATCGAGAAATCCAGATATACGTCAAGAAAAAGGGGATACATCATTAAGACGCATACGGTCCATGAATGATCTCATGATAACCAAGTTTTGAAGTCTGAGAAGATATGTTGCTCGGAGAGTGAGGTGTAAATGATCCTCTGTGGAGCATTAGATCTTTCGAAATATTGAAAGTTGTGTTGATCCTCGATTATTTTTAAACAAAAATATTCGCTACATGTGCTCGTGATAATCCGGAGTAATCAGTCTCATCAAATCACACCTATATGATGACTCTTCACAATGGAACGCATGATAAGGTTTTGGTAACCTTATTGGCCAATAATGAGTACAGAAAGGAAAGACATTTCTCGATCAGTCACACGTAAAGTTGATGAATGTTTCATGGAATATTCGTATCTAAGTTGAATATGGTACTAGCCCATTGATTCATCACAGGTTGTCCCACATGAAAATTCTCATTAGTTTTTAACTTGGAATGCAGACAGGAACTACCATTAACGACACCACTTCCCAATATCCAGGAGCATATTGTTTGAACGAGCATATATTCAGCGTGGTCCTCATCACATATACTACCTACCCAAATTGTAATTAATGCATATGTACAGAAACACATGCAACGCAATGCAATAGAATTGGCCAGATGAACATATTCTGTCCTCTAATCAGACAAACTATATAAATATGATGACAGTAGTAACCTTTATCAATACTATCATTGCCTCTATTGTATAATTCCGATGATAAATATTATGTATCTTGTTATTTGTAATTCCTGTCGTTTATTATGTAGACCAATATGATTGAAACTTGCGAGGAAAACTTGAACTGACATAAAAGTATCAGCTTCTCCCCAATTTCTTTTTTTTTATTGAAAAGTTCGAAATCACCTGGATTCTATGATTATCCTTATCAGCAACAATTATACGACGTCGTCCATCAACAGCAACACCTGCCGGCCTATCAAATTGTCCAGGTCTAGTGCCATATGTCCCAAATCTCCTTACGAACGTGCCGTCGTCCTTAAATATCTGAATACGGTTATTGGATCTGTCAGCGATGATGACGTGACCTTCTCTGTCGCATGTTATTCCCCATGGACGACAAAGCTCAACACTCGTTTTACCATTACCACCACCATTACCATCACCATCACCATCAACATCACCAATGATACACGTTTTTGGTGTCGGTGATACACAATTTCTGCCAGTAATGACAACGACCGGAAAACTGTTGGAAGGTATTGGTCTGCCTCTTGGTACTGATCCCAATGGCATGACTTGTAACTGTTGCTGTTTATGATTATGATAAAGGTGATTCTCATGATTTTTAACAGGGAAAGTATTCATAGCATGTTGATGCGAAATTTGATACGGGGAATGATGACGATGGTGGTGTTGATGTTGCCGTCGTTGCTGTATTGTTTGTGGTGAAGAGCCGCGGCCCTTCAATGCCCGCCGATCACCGATAGGCCCCGGATTATTGACAATAACTGTACCAATATGCGCGATTTCATCGAGAATATTTCCTTCGCTTCCAGTGAATGAAATCCAATTCTCTTCGAGTGAAAGCGGATTCAATCGATTTTTCCGAATTTGATGAATCTGCAAAAATGTATTAAGGAAGATAGTATGATTCGCAGAATCGTGATGTATTCATATTACGAAACACAAATCATATACAAAAATTAAAAGCAGAAGTTGTAAAAAATGATGCACCATTATTATAATTACCTCTGCAGAAGCAATATCTTTGGTGAGGAGAATATCAAGGGGATTCGTCTCAATAGCTGATGAATCCACGGCTTCCGCCAATCTATCTATTGCCATCGATAAATAGTATATATTTTTTTTCAAGTTTTCATCGCGTGCCTTCAATGCTGCGTACTTTGCTAGTCTTGCCTTCTCCACGCGCGCTAGAAGCTCCTTCTGCCGTGTTTCCACGGCGGAAACCATTCGACGCATGCACACCATCACGTCTGTCATCGCCTGACGCGCTTTCTGCTCAAGACTCTCTGCCGCCACCTATAAGTAATATCAATAAGTATATCAAGAAATCAGATATCATCAAAGCAAATTCCTCGTATCATAATCAAAAACAATACTATTACTTGAACAGCATCTAAATCATCTTTCAAGGCAGCAATCCCTATTTTAGCTTCATTCATAACGTGTTTAGCTTGAATTTCGGCATCTTTGATAGCCTCCATCGAAAGCAAAGATGTACCTCCACAATGATGATTAACATTACATTCACTACACAACGTTTTATTACAAGTTCGACAAGAGATGTTCTGACTTTCGCCATGTAAATCACAATGAATAGAAACAGCCATTGGTGGCGATGGACTCGATAAATTGATCATTGTCGGCCTCGATACATCTGAACTCGAATATCGGCCGCTCATATACTGATCGACTGTACTTGAATTGTGATATTTCTGAAATTATCAACAGACAGAATAATTATTTCTGGCATCCGCCACCACAAATTCGAATTCCACATATTTTGAGCCAGAATTCCAACAAATGAGAAAAAGAAATAGAAACGGGGGCTTGAGCTCCCAATTCAACCCACTGTTTGGCGTATTGACGAACATAATTCGTAATATAGATCAGCACAATTGTGGAACTGATGACTGCCAAAATTCTGTACCGATGTTTGTTTGATGTCACACGATGATCCATTGTCATCGAAATTAACAACTTGGAGGAGATTATTTATTAATGAACCGACACTTATCGAATCATCGGGTGATTGACCATAGCTATGAGAGTTGGTGCTGCTGCTTGGGGATGCGATTTCCGGTGAACTGGTACTTGAACAGCCATATCGCAAACTCTCCCAAAGCGAATATCTAGAACTCTGAAGAAATTCATTTTCTTTCTTTGAAGAACATTAATGTCCGAAAAAGCTCCAAAAATCCAAAAGCTCACAACCGATCAATATGATTTAGGCACGATTGACAAAGTTTCCATACCTCAATGGTTGTATGGCTATGGGCCATGAAAGATGCTCTGAAATTTATGGGTAGTTTGGAATCCAATGCGTCAACCGGCTCGAACAAACTCACCCCACAACGACGGCCATTTCCATGACTCATCCTGATATCGTATTATGTATTATACTGAAACGCTGTTTCAACGCGTCTCGATCACTTTTCCTCTTATCCGTACCTCTCGATACTAACCCAATGTTAATAATCCTGTACAACAAGAGAATAATTAGATAAGTGGTGAAAAATTAATGTACATATTTCAAATTCATCCATCAAGTGTTAGCATTCCTTCTACAGGCATTCGCATCGTGATTGTTAGGAATAAAATGATAGAATTCGTTGAGACACTGAAACCACGGACTCAGAATGAAACCACTGAGAATGTTCTACGAATGGGAATATAGCTCATACAATACTCTTTATACTCCATACAAAATCTACACATTTCCCAACGTCAGTCAAAAAGAGGAGGGATAAAATATTTAATCTACCATCGGTCACTACAGGTAAACGGTCCATCGAGTTCGTTCAAGGATTTTCTTTCCGATCTTTCGTTGTTCTACTCATATATTGTTACCCACGTCCCTTGAATGCTATACCTCACTTTTCTTGCATTTTCAACAACTCTAGAAATAGAAATAGAATCTTTAGGAGGACTACGAATCGATAACTGGAGAAAAATTTTTCGTGCAATCTCTAATTTTATGCGGCACAAACAAGAAGCATTTCAACTTTATAGATACTATTCCAATTCAACCGGATTAATATGAAATATCTAGCTGTGACGTCCAAACTTACATTACTCCCTGAAAGTTTCCGATTTCCGATATGCAAGTTGATAATTCATTGAAAAATATCTTCAGGAAAAAAAAATTTGATTGTAAGTACTATACGTCCAAGATTGAAATTGTTAACTTATTTATGTCACTTGACAGTGAAGGTATTTTATTACGGCATATTAACATGTCAGTAGATGGAGCCCATAGGATTACAGAAACAGCGGGATCGTGCAGGGGAAACAGAAATTTCACTCTCATTTTTTGCTATTCGTTTCTTGAGAAATATATACCTACCAACATCGTTGGGAGCTTCAAACATTGAGCATATCCTATCGTTATCACGTGGAAGAATTGACCGACTATTTTATGCAGAAAACAGAATACATACGGTAGACACCCCTCTGTTGCTTCTTCCAACTATTACGAACTCTAGTGGTTTTTATGTAATATACAACATGAAGGCCCACACGAAATTTCGTTTCGAGGCAGTTTGCTATACGATCCACGCACTATTATTTATATATTTTCTCACCGTAATATACCCTTTTCCGACTTTGGGTACAGTGGGACTGTAGAATTACTTCTCAAGTATCCCGACCCTTCCTGAATGCTCGAAACAATGAGAGTGCCAACTGTAACAACGAACATCGAAACTTCGATTCGCAAAATCAAAAATGTATCGAAGATGTCCATCAATGTGTGACCCTTACAAATCGATAATATTGATATACCCACGTCAACGTCTTAATCGGTCACCATCTTCCACGCAACGAATTGCATACTATGTTCAAGACTGTCATGTGAATCATATGACGAATAGTAAGTAGATTGGGATATTTCTCCGAATAATACGGATTGTACATATCAATATAGGATAATCAAGGCATGACCGTATTCGAAGATGATAACACTGTACGGTCTACGCCACCTGAATGATTACAATTGTCAAGAGGGTTGGAGGCACATCCAATCATAAAACTTGTCTATGAAGCCGCAATATTCCTAAATGAAGCATACAAATTCGATATAGAGATGACGGTTGCAATTCAAAACACCCGCGAGCCCCGCAACTGTCAATTGAAAAATGATGTCTTAAAGATAACTGCTTTCTTAGCGCAAGACTGAACATTGATGCATAAATTGGGGAACGTTTATGGTCGTACTTCATGAGGGGAACCAAAGAATGAACAATGGAAATGTAGCGCCTGAAGTATTTCAAGGGCGAGGTGACGTACGCACTTTTTCGCTACATTATTACCCTACATCGTATCAGCTATATCAACCACGCAGCCGAAAGCGACAGTGACCGAGTTCGCATCGATCTGCTTATAGAAACATGAACATGAAAGGGAGGAGAGGGAATAAGGAAACATATATCCACATTCAACGCGACTCAAATGTTGCAAGATATAGAGGTCCAACATTGAAAAACAACGTATAGCATGAAGACTAGGTCGATGGGATTGCAATTTCTCATTTACTCATGACCAATGAGACGTTGATCAAACAGAGCCACGGAATCGAGAGTCACAACTAAATTGTTTCATAATAATGATAGAATTGTGCGATGATATTAGAAAAAAAGCAGGAAGATGCAAACCATGACGAAATCGTCCGTAATTAATTGATCTTTAAGACCGTGAATGCAGTATGTTCAATCAAAGTTCGATTAATTTAATTATTGTCATTTCAAGGTGTGAAAAGTTTTATAATAAAAAATAAAACATAAAACTTTCATATTATTGATAAACACATGTACTCACATAAAATGGAGAATTCGTAGCTATATCGTTGTCGTCGTCATACGACTAACAAGACATACAAATTTTTAAACCCACTCAAAATAGTCAATCACAATATGTAGAACATGAATACAAACACCGCAACCAACTCAAACTTGTAGTTGATGCCCAAATTAAATCAGAACGGCACGGCACAAAACACCACTATATTGCATACAATGGTTCGATGATTGTTTCAAAATTAGAAAAAACTTGAAGTATCAATATGCGGAAAGTGCAGGTTAACGTGTGAAAAATCACAACACGACTCTATAATCAGTAAATGATTCGAATGAATGAAATGTCCCGAACATATGTACACGGTACTCTAGCCCTTTTGTTTATTCCTTTCACTCAATCGGAGTTCCAGTGTTGATTTGACAATATCCAATTAAACACAACAATACTTGAGAGTTTCAAGTTATTGACAACATTCGAAACTCGTTGTACAAGCACCCAACACCATTAGAACACTGAATCAACGTTGATCCGCACTGCCCCTACGCCCCCAGTATCTGCAACCTCACACTTGATGACTCGACGCCGGGTAGTCGTATGCTAGTTATGAACTAGCCGTGCGGCAGTCGTAATCGTAGTATAATGCTCGTAGCTGATCGTAGCATCAACGCCACCGACCCTTCCTCCCCACTACTCATAGTGACTTCCAGTTATCGATGGTGTGTGGTCCGCTTCGACCAATCACAACCTTCACCACTCATTTCATTGGGAATGTATATACTCATATATACACACGCTGTACACCACACCATCACACCATACACCACGCTATGTGACACATACTACTGCAGATCAAATACTCGCACCCTTCAAAATTCGTTGACGCCGCACTACCCCCACTGCCTCTCCCGCCTACTTCTCTTTCTCTATCATCTGTACCACCTCTGCGAACTTCAGTTCCTACGACGTCATTTCTACCCCCTCATGAATTCTTCTATTTCTACAAATACTTTCCATATCTACCCGATATTTGAGCAAATTCCATAAGTAAATCATTCTCAGTTCGTCTTTCGATTACTAGCCATATGGCTGTTGAAATTGCATTTCCACATTTATAGAGCTTCCCAGGGGAAAATGTATTATCGAAACAATGGTACGTGTAAAAATATAAAATAGAGACAAGATATCTGTCACAGCAATAAAGGGTCATACTCATTCATACATTATAATATATCATTTAGATTCTGCATAAGGAGAATATAAGTTCTTATTGTTTTTACATCAGAGAAAATTCGAAGAGAAGTAATACCCTCAAGAGCTTCATGTCAAATGAGTAGTGTTGTACTTATTATTAGAGTTATGAATTATCTTTGTGGTAGATAGGTTCGATGGATGTGGGATCGTGTCGAAGGGGCTGCGCCCCCTCCATCCGAATCAAATGGCATGCGGGTAGACAGACACGCGCTTGCGCCTGAATCTATGAATGGAGTTTTCTCGTTCAATGCCAACACGAGCTATATGATGGTAAAACTTTTACTTGCTTGCGTGTGGTACCTCCCTTATTCCACACCCTGCCGTGACCTTGACGAACATTCGTCAGCACATGAGAGTATATAAGATGCATACAAGAGAGAAATGAACTAAACTCGTTGATATTTTAATATAAGAGAATAATTAGATCATCGCATACTTGATGATATACTTAATTTCTTCAGTTTAAAATTAGTCAAAGTGTGGGTCATGAATTGACCGACTCCCCTCTTGCACTCTCGGTCATAGTGTTCGATTAATTTTTGATCTAACCCCTGCGTATAAACACAAGAGACTTCTCTGAAAGTAAACATATAGTCATAATCACAGACTAATGATCGAGTTATGATAGAAAAATATATAAGCAAACATAATATCAGAATAACTTCGCACTTCTCTATTTAGCAGACCAACTAAGATGACCTTGATTTGTGCCCCATCTACACTTGTATTGATGGAAAAAATGCATGAAATTTTGTCTTGAACTGAAACCACTACCATCCACCCAAACTGAACTCATTCATTCTTATACTCGGTACACGAACGATCAATTTGCATGATATTCAACGCGAAGTTATTGATTCGAGATATTGAAACGATTCGAAATTTCGTATCTCAACCACGCATCAAATACTCATCTGCGTTCCTTGTTTATATATCTCGGAAGATACTCAGCGTAGTACACACAACGTCATGACAGAATCCTGAATCATCTTTTTGAAATACGAGTCGACGCTTTTATTGATTGGAAGGAGCTAGTCAATGTGTTCTGCAATATCAAAATTCTCATCATAACTTTATCGAAAGAATTAAGTACTGATCTATACGAGAGTTCATAAAATTCTACAGGACCCATTCATTTAAATAGCGTAACTTCTTTACATAACGGAAGTTGAGGATAAATCCTATATCGATAATTTCATGGTGATGTGTTCTATGTCTCACGATTCATTCCAACCAAAATTTCACACTTCGAGCCAAAGTTTCCCATTTTCAATCTTTTACTCAAGTGAGCCCCGTATGGAGAGAAAGCAGGATCACACCAGCGTGTGTGGAGTGTCACTTTCATTGTATTCATGTTCCATAATACGATTACACAGAATATCTGCGGTTTCCTTACAGATTTTGATCGTATCGTGTTATCCGCCCTGCTGCAAAAGCTCTTCGATAAAAAAACAATCCAATGTATATATTTATATCTGAGAATGCGAACAGAACATTGTAAACTAGTATTCATTGAGAAAATATGTGATCATCAAATATAACAGTGTCGGTCGATACAAATTTGAAAGGATAACGGGGGTGGCTTCTGCAGTGACGCAAGCCACGAACAAGCATAAGAATGAAAAAATTAACAGCTTCCACTCATGAATGGACTCAGAGAGTTTCACTGCGCATGCTTCAACAAGCTCATGCATGATGTGAATAGCTTCACAAAAGGGAGAAGGAGAGATATATAACGCTCCTGGGCGCTGTAACGATCGTATTCCAACGTTCAACACTATATGTATACACATTCAGATAATAAAAATACTCATTTGATGATGACATGAACAGTTTTCCATCATGAACTCTCAATGGTAGAATAACTAATGAGAATAATATTCATTGATTGACTGTAACAACATGGAGATATCAATTAGAGTAACCCCAGATAGCATGAAATGTAAGGACTGTCCGAGGGCACGATGTCCTATTATGAGTATAAACCTATATTGATATTGATGCGAAATTCCATTTAAGGAACGAGTTTTTTCTTCTTCTACGATAAATTTCTGTGACACCCCCCCCCCGCCCCAGCTCACATTCCGCATGTGGGACTTTTCAAGGTCAAATCAAAATCAGGAATATATATAGGACGACGCTACTGGCGCAACGCCCACTCATCGCGTAGGTGGAATGCGTCGGTGGTACTTGAAAGGAAGAGGTTGACGCACGAACATTTCGCTATTGTCGACTCCCACCGTTCACATCATCAACAGAAATGTAAGCTTGTGGATATAAGATGGCAAAAATTCATGACCCGTAACCAGACTTCAATAACTGATACTGATTATAGTAGAGCGATTTTCTCTCGAACGAAGATTTCAATCGAGTGTACCCGAATACATGAACGAAAAACATCACAACCACAACGTCCACTGTGGATAGAATATTTCATGTATAGGTATAGACTGTAAATCCTTGCTATATACAATCGTTTTCCAACTCAACTCGATTCCTGACAAAATATCGTCTACACTCAACATTCTGTGCGATTAGATCATGAGAATGTGAAAGTATGTA
Source organism: Meteorus sp. PSUC_FEM 10030008 (assembly GCA_018881525.1). Classification (NCBI taxonomy): domain Eukaryota; kingdom Metazoa; phylum Arthropoda; class Insecta; order Hymenoptera; family Braconidae; genus Meteorus; species Meteorus sp. PSUC_FEM 10030008. The sequence continues at coordinate 10,800 of JABMBR010006215.1, forward strand.
GATCTTGTCCAAAAGCTTCTGCAAAATCTCTATTGAATTCCGTTTAACCGTCTTTGAACTAGAAAAAAAAGGACGTAATTTGTCAACTGATCAAACGTTGATTCGTCAATAGGCTCATCAATATGATCTTGGTCAGCTGCAATGAGATGTTGTCCTTCATCTTCTACTTCATCTGCATCTTCATAGTGATCGTCTTCAGTTGATATATTATGAGACTTTATTGACAGATTTCTGCATGAGTCTCCTCCACAATTCTTGCAAAATTGACTGCAACATTCGACATTTCACATGAAAAATATAATTTCGCTTATCAATCCACAACTTC
>JABMBR010006216.1:0-61395 GCA_018881525.1 Meteorus sp. PSUC_FEM 10030008
TATATTCATAAATATAAATAAATAAAAGAAAATTTATAATAATTCTCAGCAAAATGTTATATGTATATACACATACATGTGAAACAAAACACAAATGCAAATAATCATAAAAATCTTCTGTTTTTCATTCCTATTTCATTCTTAAATAAATTAAAAGAGAAATCTGTATGAAACCATTGTGTCAATGCATTTAATTATCTCACCCAATTCCATTTCACTCAATTGTCAATTTAAATCACCACCTGATGTTCAACATTATACATTTATTCATCCAAATCCATTGAAACTAAACAACAAAGTCATAAACACATACACGAAAATTTAAAAAACAGTGACATTAATCGCCCGAAAGTTTCCAAGAGAAAGTTTCAAAAATATTCTAAACATTACATCAAATATTTAGCATAACCAATCATGGAAGGAGAATAACCAAACAATAATTATTAACGTCATATTTACAATAACAATTATATCAATCTCAAAACACTCTCAACATCATAAATAAACATTTAATAGAGTACCATTATGTATTAAGATTGAAATAATGAAATCATGATTCATATCTGCAGAAAATCGCGCAATCATTGCATATACAGAGACACGTGAGTGCAATTCGATTCTGGAAGTATTTTTCTTTCCCCCTTTTTTCATTTATTTATCCATTCATTTTGCAATATCAACATTATTATTACGATTATTTTTGTTGAATATTTTTCCTCTTCTCATTACAAATATTCCTTCCTGGAACCAGATGAAAGCCTTTGCGTTTGCGGCGTCGCTTGAAGTACAATGGATCGTAGATATACACATATATGTACGTTTTATATTACTGTTTTTCATTCATGCACAGTCATTATTGGAATTTAACGTCATGTAAATTGTCGATTGGTATTTTATCATTGACCCGTGATGATTTGAATTTTGTAGTGTATTATCTGAACTGCAAAATTTTTTTCTATGTGGGAATGGATTGACAAAAGAAACGTGTTAATTTTTAAAATATACAATACAAAAGTTATATTAATTGTTCTAATTCGCAATTTGTCTCGTGGTTTATTCACTTTTACCTCACAGTCCGTTTGTGGAAGGAGTAATGAGAAAAGTTTTGCAATTTTTTTTTAAATTAATGTCCACAACTTCATGGATCAGTGAACCGCATTTCCTTTTGTGTTTGCAGTGTATTATCTCACTCACTATCTATCTCTTTTTCTCGGTGCATACGTCACGCATATATGTATGCTGATAGAACGGTTGAGTTTTTATTAATATTTCATTTGAATTGATTAGTTAATCGGATGACGTATGAATGATAAAAATATTTTTATGTCACTGTGTGAATTAAATAGAAATATTATTCAAATGAATCATGTTTATATAATGTCATACAAACAGTTATCGTTTATTTAGTTTTCTTTGTTTGATTTATGTTGTTTTATTCTTTGCTGAAGAATTTTCATGATTACCACAATTTTACAGGATACATTACCAAGATGTGAACATGAAGGACATTGACTAAACGCGATAAAAAATAAATGAAAAGAGAAATTGAACAATTTCATTGTTAAGTCCTTGAACGAATTATTCTATGTAATAAAATATAGAAAATGTCGTTGGCATTTCAATCACCAATAATGGACGATCACGAAAAGAAATTGATGACAGGCACATTGGAAGAGAGAAAAGAGGCTTTTAGGGGTGATGCTGAGCTCATGAAGGAGACAACAAAATTTGTCACTGACGTCATCGAAACTGCTGCCACGGAGGCACACAAGAGGAAATCCCTCACTCAAGTTAGTAGATCAACATAAATTTCAATTCAATGACTTCGTATATATTCAGATCCATTGGACTAATTAAAACGAATTGCCATGCCAAAAAAGGATTGTGAATATCAACAGCGTGAAACAATATAAATAATTACTGAACTAGAAGGTTTTTCTATTCAATCAAGTTCGATATTGTTCTTTCATCATGTTCAATCGAATATTTTGCAATTTCACTTAATTTTTCATTCAATTATTTTTTTTTAATGTTCATATAACACAATCATTCTATGTTTTCATAACTCAATTGTATATCAATATCATATAGAAAAATAAAACGCATTTCCCGGTGTCCTTGTCATGGAAGTTATCAAATCGCATTTGAGCACTTCAACTCTTTCCTTTGTTGTTCTCAGTATTTCGATTTCCTCTGCTCCCACCAATTCGATACTTTCATAGTTTAATATTTTTTTTTTCCTTTCTTGTTACAGGGTGACGGCACAATCGAAGGTAAATTCATTTTGACTTATGGATGTTCGTATAAATACGAGATTGAGTCTGTTGAGTTATGTTGGATAAACATTTTCATTTTAGCAAGTAGTACAGCGTAGTGAGTGTCAGAAAAAAAAACAAATTGAAACATTTCCATCATTCTTTCATCCCCATTTTTTGAAAAATCGCAAATCTATTTCACAATTTATTCACTCATTATAACATCATCCCATCTATTCTCCAAATTGCGAGTGAATTTTGTAGTTACGTTAATTAGTTGCTTGTTCAACTGATGACAAACTGTTGCATCAAATTGTTTCTTCATCACAACAAAATTCAATATCAAACTTTGGACGTTAATTTAATTCTCCGGTGTAATTGTAGTGCGATTGTAGTTGTAGTAATTGCTAAAGTATACGAAGAAAAAAAATAAATCAATAAAATAATAGCAACATTAACAGAGTGCGATCATGCATGTTACGCAGGCAGTAGATTGAAGGGTGGCGATGTCATCAACGGGTGGAACAACCGTGCCCGTGGCTTCTGCAATCGGATATTCAACGCGCTCTGCCCATGCTTCACCAACAATGGTAAAATTGTAGAGACTGATTAAAAGCGTTCATAAACACAAACCCAAAAATGGACAAAAAAATCATACTGAATGACAGAATAATGCAAAAAAAATAAACGAAACTATTCATTCAGACGAAGAACAATAATTTTCTCACGACTCATTAACGATTATAATTATGCACATAGAGCCATTCATTTATGTGTATAAATATGTAAATACAACTGCCAAATGAGACTCCTATCCGTCTCACAATTCGCCCGTAGTCTTTGCATTGTTGTTAAATAGTCGTTTGCAACCAACCACGCGCATCCAGATAAAAAATAATCATCATTGACTTGACCAAACCAACCAGCAATTATGGAACTAAAAATGAAAACGAATATCAAGAGAATGAAATATATTTCTATAGTGCTTTCACGCTATCGACTATCCTCAACTATCTACATAGATATTAATATTTCTCTTCAATTTTTATTTACTCGTTGTATTTATGTTGATTTTCGCTACCCACATGCTAGTTATCAATTTATTAAATCATCACACACTATTCTATAAGTCACATTCGTCTATCCAAAACCAAAACGAGAAACGAATTTATTATGCGTGAAAATTGAGGTATATCCAATAGCCCATGATAGGGTAACACTCTCAAGTATTGATAACTCGCAATATCTTTCTCTTATTTCCCATATTTACAAATCTAGAAAAGGCTCTCAATTAATCAACCGAATGTACCCAATTCTTAGTCAGTATTTAGTGCCCTTCCACCCCGCATTATAAATAGCTTAATACTCTAAAAATAATTCAATATTGTATTGTAGTTGTAGATCACATGATTCTCACTACTGATGTCTTTCTATTCATAAAAAACTATAATATTCAAACACTACGCAATGGAATTAAAATGCAATGGTCACGAGCATTATACTTGTACATGTAAATCAATATTGAGAATGTTTGTGCGATGCTTCTTCAGCGTAACAAGTGGAACTCAAGATATATATGCTTATACATTTATATAAACAATCATATTTTGATTAATAATATATACAATTGAAATATCAAATACAAATCGAATTTAAAATCTTCTGAGCTTTAGTGCAATCATTTTTCATTTAATGTTTCTATGCATAGCTTTACTTCTGTATAATTAATTGCAATATCGCTACAATGAAACAGAACGAATTATTTTATGAATTGTTCATAAAATTTACCATTAGCGCTTAAAAAATTAGAATTATTTCATAAACTTGTGACTGGAGTGTGCAATATTGCATGTAGTGAAGTAGAAAAATTGTAGAATAAAGAGGAACAAAAAAAAATATTTGGCCGAGGAGAAAAAAAAAGATTTGATGTTGACATCTACAATGGAGCGTGTGCCAATACATTGGAATTTATTTTTTCCATAGAGTTATTCAGCTGGACGCCCTACCGTTATCGCTTCACGAGACCTTAACCATCTAATCTAACTCCACCGAAACATCAGTCAGAAATATTCGTCAAACATTATCGTCAAGAATGATTGTTCTATTTTTCAATTATATACATTATCGCACAATTTTAATTGAAACTTTGTGAGTTATGGAAAAAGTGAGTTCATGAAATTGAATCAAAATAGACAAACAGAATGTGAAAATTGTATAGGTGAAATGATATGTAACAAGAACGGTGACCCGTGGGAAAATCGATAGCTCGATGTATCTGCATTGCTCCATTTTTTCACTCTACATTTAGTGAATCGTTTCATTCAACACACATATAAATCACAGTATATTTATTCAAACTCGCATTATTATCATTGGACAAACACAGACACTCAATTTTTACAAAAAAATTCTACACCGACAATATTGTCATAACTTTTACGAAATAAAAGACATTTGTAATAAAATAAATGACGCAACCGTGTGTCACGTGGATGAACAAATCCAAAATTGATATATACTTATTAAAATTTTGAGCATAATTATAAACGAAAAGAGATGACGAATGAATATTTACAGAGAATTTATTTTGATTTTTTACTTCCAAACACTTGAATTAATTGTTTTAATTGCGAACCTTTTTTGAGGTGTATTTTAACATATGTGAATATCAAACATAAGAAAATCATCTATGAAAGTTACCAAAAATCTATATATATAATAATGATAATAATATTCGTGTACATATGTATATGTGTATCGTTTATAGTTTACTGGATATTGCCATATAGTTTATATACAAAGAGTGTCATTAGAGTGTGGACGTTTGGAAGAAGGAAAAGTGAAGGATTAGAAAGAGAGAAAAATTTTAACGAAAAATAAAATAAATTTTAACATATATAAAATTATGTCTATATTGTCGATCAATTATATATATGAATATCAATGTTACGGGATCAACAAATTGGTGAATTAATGTAAATGTGACAATCAACACAATGGAGTAACAGAGACAAAAAATAAAAAATTGAGAGAGTAATATCCAAATATCACAATTCGAGATTGTAATTCAATATTCAAATATTGACCATTAATCGAATCCAAAAAACTGCTTATGAAATATCGAACCCAATATTATCAATAGTGATGAACATAAAAAATTTTCGCTCATAAGAGGAGTATTAATTGAAAAAAAAATTCATGAATTCATCTAATTTTATCGTTATCATAATACTTATCATGTGAAGATCAATGTACAATATACAAAATTAATTGATACAAAATATACATATATTACATGAATAAATAAAATGTCAAAGTTATTTCATTCTGCCTTTCCCATCTCTTGAATATATGAATAAATGTATGTCAATTATATAAACTGTATGATTGAATATGTGGAGAGATGTTAAATTGCATCATATTACGGTTGTCTAAATAAATTCAAAGAGCAATTGATAGAAAGCAAATTCACTAAAGCAACGTTAATCCTGAAGTACCCAGCTTGTTCCATTCATCATAGTCCAAATATGTAGCTACTAACACACTAACACAAACCATAGCAACCTATGTAACAACCACTATGGAAGCTTGGCCGAGAGGATTTAACCTGTGAATTGTTTGCTGAGTGAGTAGGTGTGGGTGAGTTCAAACTCAACACAGACAATTCGTATTTCCCATCTGCACTGACGAAATAGGTATATGGACATCAATCGAGAGCGATTCTATTGAATGCTGAGTAATTAATATATTGCAATAGCGCGAGACAAACTTCACAATTCCAAAGTGTGATGAAGCAGTCAGTTCTATGATGGACTGTCTGGGAAATTTCAATCACGTCACTTGATTATTTTCGGTGGTCTCAATTTATGATCATTGGGATCATAGCGACAGAAACAATCAACATACGAAATGGATTATTCGAGATATAAACGGACAAGTAAGTCAATGATCCATCATGATAAACCATCATGGAAGGATGAAAGTGAAGCCTTGGAGAAAAAAAGTGTGAAGAGATGTGTCGGGTCGAAAAATAAGAGAATTATTGGATTGAAAGAGGTGGATGAGAAAATTGATGATGACAGAGATGCGATTTTCAGGACTGGATCTATTTTTCTTGATCCTCTATCTACTGGTCCACCTAAGTATGTAACCACTGTAGAACTATGAAATGGCCATCGTTAAAAAAATATTAACGAATTAATGCTGAATAATTTTTTGTCTTCATTTCATCAGAAAACGAAAATTATCTCCGTCGAAATTGCGACAAGAGAAAGAACTGATTTTCAAAACGAATTGTTATACAGCATTACGAAGACGTCGTGAAGAGTTTCGGAGGACTCTGGTAGAACTGATACTAACCCAAGAACAAGAAGATGGTGATGCGTCTGCTGACCACACAACGAAGGAGCCTGATGCTAAAAAAGATTTGTTGAAATATTATTACTACATCATGCACGGAATTGATGATGTTCATGTTGCACCGATGGATTCGAGTTTGCTTGACAAAATATTGAAACTTGTACCGACTATTTGGCAAAAACGTTTCGACAGTACAATTCGTTCTGTTGTTGATGACGCTAAAGAACACTACGCGATGAGTTTGAAGAAGTCGATTGTGGATTTCGTTTTACAAGACCATGCGAAAGATGACGTGGCAGTTCTTGATGACCAGGTTAATACCCTTTCACAATCCTAGATCATCAAAAAAATTCAATTTGTCCAATTTATCACCAGCAAATTCCAATAACGGAAGAACAGTATGAGATCAAACATTTCCCACCAGAATTCAGCACGCAATATCGAAAAATGCGTTTAAAATTGAAGAAGAATCTTGTTCTCTACCATCCATGCATGCGAAAAGCTTTAGATGTTTGGCATCGAGAGTTCAGGTGATATAAAAGAATAATTTCATTGATGAATAATTGATACTCCTATGGGTCGATGATACTAATGTCACTATTATGCTCAGCACATTGAGATTGATAGATAGAGCTCAATTGGAAAGTCACAATGAACCTTACGACCTTCAAACATTCGAGTCGACTTTCAAAAAAATGATACAAACATCAACAGGTATTTTGCGTGAGAAATGGCTGCCAAAACTTGTGAATATTTTCACTCTGGTGGGTAAGGAACTTAGCTGAACTATTTATAACACAGAATTTGATTGAATAAAAAATTTATGTAGGGCCTGAAACGGGGCATTTTACCAATTGAATTCGAGGAGCCGAAAATATCGAAATTTTATAATTGCCTCGCTGTTATCATGGAAAGTCAGTTGCATCATCTCTGTTTGCAATCTATCGAAGAGTACATCAACTTTCTACTGAAGCTATCCGTGAGTATTCAACCAAGATCAGAATTGTAAATAATATATCTCCAACATTTTCATATAAGGATAAATATAAACCTAGAATATGTTATAGTCTCGTGGATCACGCAAACAAATATCTGTAAGTCAAATACTGAAATTACTTTTTCTCCATTGTATGGAATATATCTGGTTTGAATTCAAACAAAAATTATTCTGAGTATTGTCACGTGTGCAATTTTCACTCTGTTCTTGTTCTATCAGTATACAACGTGCAGTTTCAATATGAACGTTGTGGTGAGAAGTAAAACAATTTCATTCGAACCGTCGTTCAAAGCATTCACCGATACACTGCTTCAGCTATTGGTTTCGTTATATCAATCTGTGTGTGGGTATTCACGTATTGAAGGGAAGTTGTACAACAGTTGGACAGCAACAAAGAAATTGTTACAAGTAAAATATAGAAGCGGAATATACTGCAAAAATATCGCAGCATTTTTACCATGTTTCAATCATTTACAAATCATGTTTCCAGCCAATTGTTCATGATGAAATCCTAAACCAATATAAAGAACAAATTGTTGAATTAATTCAGGAGCATCGAATTGGTCCAGAATTACAAATTCAACATTTCGACAAATATGTGGTATTGATAAATAATGAAGATGAAGAGTATGTGAAGAATTTCTTAAGTGCCGATGTTCCACGAACTTTCGACGAATATGTTGAACTTATAGAAAAATACGACAAACTTTCCAAGAGTATACCAGTTGAATTTGATCGTACATTCTTCGGCGGATTGTTTGACGTTCATCGTGATGATTTGATGGAGTACATGGCAAGAGTTGCCAATATTTTTAAGACAAATCTTCTCGACAGGATGATTGAAGATTATCAAGCAAAGTCTAGAGCGTGAGTTAATGTTGGATATTTTTTCCTCTGAAATCAATGTCGAGCCATTTTTCAGACTATTTATATTTTCCTGCGAATAGAATTGGCGAAGATTATGAAAATATTGCTGAAAAAGCTCTCAGCATCCCAGCAACTACACGTGAATTGATGAATTTGAAGTCATTTGTCATAAAAGCTGAGACTGAAATGGTCATAAATTTAGAAAATCGTCTCGCTGAAATTATCAAATATGTTCAATTCCTCTCGAATTACACATTATTGACCCCCGTTGAGTTGAAAACAAATAATTTCGCATTTCAGTGGTGAGAAGGAATGAATGATAATGATAATAACTTGGAATTTAATTAAGAAATATTTGATGGTCTGCAGAAAATGTTTGGTAATAAACATGATTGTAGGTATCACAGAATGTCGGGAATTTTCGAAGATAATTTGAAAATAGTTGATGTTAAAACGGGTGAATATCAAGAAGCGTTGCTCGAGCGAATCAATAAATTCCATCAGGATCTAAAAATTTGGGAGAAATACTGCGATGAAATGCAGTATTGGGGAAATTTTGATGAAATATTCAGGTATAAGAAGAAAGCGACCAGTTTAGAGCATCGATTGGTGAATGCTATGAATACAATTGATGAATTCAATGAAGAGGAACAGATGTTTGGATGGCCAATGTCCCAATATCCTCTCCGGAAGAAGGTTTCAACTCTGCATGATTAAAAAAACAGACTTCAATTCAAAATGAAACTCCATTCATTGTGAATGATGCCTTTTCTATTTTAGATTGCTGAAAACTTGTCACCATATAAAAAATTTTATGACATTGCATGTGAATTTATCACACAACATGAAACATGGATGGGTTCAATGATTGGTAGTCATGATCCAGAATCGATTGAAAATGACTCAGGAATAGCTTATCGTACTGTGTTAAAGTTAGAAAAAACATTTCAAGAGCCAGCAATACGAAAATTGGCTGAGACCATAAGAGTTCAGATCGAAGAATTTCGTGAGCACATGCCACTTATTTCCAACCTTGGTAATCCTGGTATGAAAAGTCGACATTGGACACAAGTATCTGAAATCGTCGGATTTCCAATAAAAGTCGACGAGAATATGACATTGGCTAAAGTAAGCTCTGTCAATTATTGCTCACGAGAAATTGATTATCAAAATACATTATGAATAATTTTTTTCTCAATTCAATTCTCAGATTATTGATTTTGGCTTGGATGAATATGTCCCCAAATTCGAAGGAATTTCTGAGGCAGCTACTAAGGAAAGTAATTTAGAAAAAGCACTCCTGAAAATGCACACTGACTGGACACATATTGAATTCACTGTGAACCCATACAGAGATACTGGAACTTATGTCATTGCAAGTGTGGATGAAATTCAATTGTTGTTGGATGATCATCTAACCAAAGCTCAAACGATGAAGAATTCACTCTACATAAAGCCATTTGAGAAAGACACACTGTAAATGAATAAGCAAAACGATTAATAAGAACGTTAACAATTATTTTCAATTTTAATGAATAATTCCTTTGTTGATTCTTGTCATTGTCAGAGAATGGGAAGCGAAACTATATCTGCTCCAAGACATAATGGATCATTGGTTGAAAGTGCAATCGACCTGGATGTATTTGGAACCAATATTTTCATCACCGGATATTCAGCAGCAAATGCCAGAAGAAGGTCGAAGATTCAGTGCCGTCGATAAAGTGAACAAATACTCTCAAATTCCATATTTACACACTTTCCATTGCTTCAACTTATATAATACACTCAACCTGAACGTAATCATAATTTTATGTTCACAGATATGGCGAGACATTATGAATTCTGTTATGCAAGATCCAAAAGTGATGTCAGTTGTTGAAATTGACAAAATGTTGGATCGTTTAAAAAAATGTACAGGATTGTTGGATTTAATTCAGAAAGGCCTGAATGATTACCTAGAAAAGAAACGTTTGTTCTTCCCAAGATTCTTCTTCTTATCCAATGATGAATTACTTGAAATTTTATCAGAAACGAAGGATCCTACGAGGTAAGAAAATGCAAAGGTCATCCATCATACATAGAAAGGTTAAATGGAAGGAAAAGTGAGAGAGAATTCTTTTCAGCAGTAAAGAGAATTCCATATTTGATCATTTCGATGAAATTTCATTTCATGTATATTTATTCATAATTATTATCATGAACAGTAACCTTTTGAAATTCGTAATCGAAGAACAAAATTTCTCTGATGAAATAACTTTCACTTTTGTGAGATAAGAATATGAGGTAAACGACCGTGCACCGTTTTTCTACTACATTTCACTTTTTTTTCTTGGAAAGAGTTCAGCCACATTTGAAAAAATGCTTTGAAGGTATTGCAACGTTAGCATTTACTGAATTAATGGAGGTCACTACTATGCAATCCTCTGAGGGCGAATCAATAATTCTCGAAGACAAAATCGATACAGCGAGTGCACGAGGACAAGTGGAAAAATGGCTCGTGGAGCTTGAGAGCACAATGAAAAAGAGCATCAGAGCACAAGTAAAATCAATCTCGATACGGAAATTTTATTATAGAAATACATGGAGGTGCATTGAATTCATTCCTAATATCTATTCGTGGAGTACTACTTCAGGTTATTAGAGCGAAAGATGCTTATTTGACAAAAGAGCGGAGCGCATGGGTGCTAGATTGGCCAGGGCAAACAGTACTTTGTATTTCTCAACTCTATTGGACTGCAGACATACAATCAGCTTTTCCTAAAGACGCGAATGCTCTCAAAGCTTATATTGATATTTGCAATGATGAATTGAATCACATCATTCTGCTTGTTCGTGGGAAATTGTCCGTTCAGAATCGAACTACTCTAGGTCAGTTTTATTTCCAAGTATCTATTGACATTACGAGAAAATAATTCAAGGAATATAGAAGACTTTCTCTGCAATACACAGAAGCGCTAGTAACGCTGGATGTCCATGCACGTGATGTATCAGTTGGTCTGTGGGAAAAAAAGGTGATGAAAGAAACGGATTTCAAATGGCTCTGTCAATTACGTTACTATTGGATGGTACTGAATAAAGTTATATAAAATACTTTACGCATAAAAATCACCTCAAACCAATATCAATATGAATGTTGTTCTTTATATTCCCCTTTTCTGATGTAGGATGAAGATTTAGTCACAATGATGATAAATTCTTCATTGAAATACGGTTATGAATATTTAGGAAATACTTCAAGACTTGTCATCACGCCATTGACGGATCGATGTTATAGAACATTATTCGGTGCTCTGGCACTCCATTTAGGTGGTGCACCCGAAGGTCCTGCGGGAACTGGAAAAACAGAGACTACAAAAGATTTAGCAAAAGCCATTGCTAAACAATGCGTTGTATTCAATTGCTCTGATGGTTTGGACTATATTGCTCTTGGAAAATTCTTCAAAGTCAGCATTCCTAGATAGAGAATAACGAGGTATTTAGGTGAACGATTTTGTTTAATGGAGTTTCAATGTTCCCCTCTACAGGGACTTGCAGCTTCGGGTGCTTGGTCATGTTTTGATGAATTTAATCGCATTGATCTCGAGGTTCTATCGGTCGTGGCTCAACAAATTCTCACTATACAACGGGCAATTAATTCTGGACAATCAATGCTGATGTTCGAGGGAACTGAATTGAAGTTGGATTCAACTTGTGCGGTTTTCATAACAATGAATCCTGGATATGCTGGACGGTCGGAATTACCAGATAATTTGAAAGCACTTTTCCGTTCAGTTGCCATGATGGTAATAATAATAAATATTTATTTGTCGTAGTAGAATATTCTCCCGTGAGCCACTCCTGTTTCATTATAGGTACCGGATTATGGAATGATTGCGGAGAACACTCTGTATTCATACGGATTCTATAATGCTCGACCATTGTCAATTAAAATTGTCATGGCCTACCAACTCTGCTCGGAACAATTATCGAATCAGAGTCATTATGATTACGGGATGAGGGCTGTCAAATCAGTACTGATTGCAGCAGGAAATCTCAAATTAAAATATCCAGAAGAAAATGAAGATATTTTGATGCTGCGCAGTATCAGGGATGTCAATTTACCGAAATTTCTGACCCAAGATATACCACTCTTCCACGTACGTTTCAATGGAAGGCATATCTTTTCAATTATATGAAAATAGAAGTGAAATAATGAAAAGCCTTGAGTTGTATCGAAATACTTGATCATATGTTTGTCCGATAGGGAATCACTTCCGATTTGTTCCCAAATATTAATTTACCACCGTCTGATTACACTGATTTAAACGGATGCATATTCGAAGCATGTGCGAAGGACAATATCCAATGTGTCCCATCATTTCTCGAGAAAATTCATCAAATTTATGAAATGATGATTGTCAGACATGGGTTCATGATCGTTGGGTATTCATTCGGTGGCAAGACAACTGCTTACAAGATATTGGCTGCTGCTCTTGAAATTTGCGAGGAAAAAGTAACGGAAAAAGTAGCAGATACCGACACAGGAAAACATTACAATGTGATTCTATATATATACTATGAAATTTGTAGGGTTTAATCAACGAACACAAAGTAGAGATATCAATAATAAATCCAAAGTCGATTACAATGGGTCAATTGTATGGAGAATTTGACGCAGTCTCCCATGAATGGAGCGACGGTGTCTTGGCAATTAATTATCGTACATTCGCTACTTCGACTAATGAAAATCGTAAATGGCTGGTATTTGATGGCCCCATTGATGCAGTATGGATAGAGAATATGAATACAGTTCTAGACGACAATAAGAAGTTATGTCTTATGAGCGGAGAAATTATTCAACTGGCAAAAACAACTAACTTAATATTCGAGCCGATGGATCTTGAAGCTGCATCACCTGCAACAGTCTCACGCTGTGGTAACTTATAATTAATTAATTTTAATGAGCAAGAGACTCCTACAGATGAATTCGAATCACTCCTACAACGTTTTAGGTATGATATATATGGAGCCGTCCGCATTGGGATGGGAGCCGTTATTAAAATCATGGATTGAAACGACACCTGAAATGCTAGGCGAATTTTTAAAGAACTTTTTGTACGAATCGCTTTTCATGCGATTTTGTAAACCACTTTTTCATCTACTTCGACATCGTGGTCTTGAGGTTGAAATACAACCAAAATTATAGAACCAATGAAACAAATTTGATGCGTTTATAAATCAGAATATATTTTTACTTTCTCTGTTAGGAAATGTGTCCAATGCCAGATGCGAATCTTTTCCGATCTGTGACTTACTTGTTGGACTGTTTCATCGAAGAGTACCGTGAGAAGAGTACAGAAAAAGAAAGTGCTCCACCGAATGAATTGAACTTACGAGCACAAATAGAGGTAATTCAACCCAATTACTCTCACGCTGTGATTTTATTTCAATTTTTAATAATTGATATAATTTATCATTCAGGGTTCCTTCTTTTTCTCATGTATCTGGGGCATGGGTGGAACTCTAAAGGCAAATTGTCGGGAAGAATTCAGTATCCTGTTTCGTGGTCTATTGGAAAAAGAATTCCCTCAAGATCTCCAAGAACTTTTCCAATTACCTGAATCTATTCCACCACCAACAAAACCCTATATTTTCGTTATGCCAAGGGATGGACTTGTGTTCGACTATCGGTTCATCAAAGAGGTATTTCATTTTGCCTGTCATCAACGTATTTAGTGTTGTTGAGTGTACTAAACTCTAACATTAGATTTGATTGAACTCTGAAATGTATGAACTGAAACAGTATCCCAACTTTCGAGTTAGGTTGAGTCAACTCTCTCGAAAACCCAACTCTCAATGTGCATGCATACATATCACTTGATTCAATTTTGCACTTGCAGGGCAAAGGGAAATGGAAATTGTGGGCTGACGAATTACTAACTAGCCCACCAATACCACGTGATGTTCCAGTGAATCAAATAATTGTGCCAACAATTGAAACAATTCGATATATCAGTTTATTCCAATTATTAGTACAACATGGGAAACCTGTATTATTTGTTGGACCAACCGGAACAGGAAAGTCTGTATATATCACAGATTTCCTGCTGAAAAAGAATGACACTGCAGTATTCAGACCACTGATCATCAATTTTTCGGCACAAACATCGGCAAACCAAACACAAGATATCATTATGGGAAAGTTAGATAAAAGAAGGAAAGGTGTATATGGTCCACCGATAGGGAAACGTTGGGTTGTGTTTGTTGACGATGTTTCAATGCCATTAAAAGAGAGTTATGGAGCCCAACCACCGATTGAACTACTACGACAACTGTTGGATCATTCTCAATGGTTGATGATGATAATTATCAATTGCGATACTATCTTCACACATTAGAACTGATGTACATTGATATTTTTTCGTTCAATATCAAGGTATGACCGGAAAGAAAAAACACCAGTGAAAATCATCGAAGTGCAATTGATCTGCGCGATGAGTCCACCAATTGGCGGTGGCCGAGACGTAACACCGCGATTTAAGAGACACTTCTTTACTCTGACGATTTCAGAATTTGGTGACCAAGTTATGATAACGGTATTCAGCAAAATCATTCTATGGCACCTGGACACGAGGTTTGTATGAATCAGAATTTATTCACATGGTAGGCAAGAATCTCATGGATGATTCCTCAAAATCCGTCCGTTTCTATCAATTTCCAGAGGATTCAGTAAAGAATTTGATCCCTGCATTGATCAGGTTGTTCTAGCGACTTTGAATGTATACAAAGAATCTCTGAAGAATCTTCTACCAACACCGAGCAAGTCTCATTATCTCTTCAATCTCCGGGATTTTTCTCGAGTCATTCAAGTATGGAGTAGCCCGTTGTCCAAAGACTGTACATATTTTTTTCAGCATATTCAAGTTTCGGATATTGCAGGGAGTTCTGTTGTCAGTTCCTGAATCGATGCCAACTCTGGCGTGCATGAAACGACTGTGGGTGCATGAAATACTTCGTGTTTTTGGTGATAGATTAACAGACACCGATGACATTGATTGGCTCATTCAACAACTTCGGGCGACGGTTGAAAAATATATGGATGCAAATTTCGATACATTATTCGAAGATTTAGCACAGGGGACAAAGAACCAAGTATTTTTGTATAAGAGAAAAAAATCAAATGGATAGGTCATTTAAATAGACTTTATTGATTCAAATCCGAATGTCATTGTTCCGTAATTGTTCTAGATTGGTGATAATGAATTGAGACGACTCGTCTATTGTGACTTTATCGATCCAAAAGCCGATGTGCGATTGTATCAGGAAGTTCAAGACTTGGAGCTTTTACGATCAATTGTCGAGGGGTATTTAGTTGAATACAATTCTATGACAAAGAAACCTATGAATTTAGTGCTCTTCAGGTATTGAATTAATCAATACATTAGATTTCGTTGTTCATCAACTAAGATAATTATTCAGACATCATACATTTCAATATTAGATTTGCTATCGAACATTTGTCTAAAATATCGCGGATTATAAAACAACCAAGAAGTCATGCACTTCTTGTTGGCGTTGGCGGTTCAGGAAGACAATCATTAACACGACTTGCTTCTCATATCTGTGAATATGATCTCTTTCAAGTAGAAATCAGCAAACATTATGGAGTACATGAGTGGCATGAAGATTTAAATGAAATATTGCGCAAAGCTACTGCAACAGAATTACACTCGACTTTTCTCTTCACTGATAACCAGTTGAAAGAAGAAAGTTTCCTTGAAGATATCAGTAACATGCTCAACTCTGGAGAGGTTGCACTCATTGAATACTTGAACTGGAAATGAATTACTGAATAGCAAATCAACTATGATTTTACCAAGATAAATGCTGGTTTTTCATGTTTCAGGTTCCTAATTTATTCAATTCAGAGGATAAAGCCGAGATATGCGAAAAAATGCGACAAATTGATCGTCAACGAGAGCGTTCCATGCAAACAGACGGGAGTGTCGTTGCACTGTTCAATTTATTCGTGCAAATAGCGCGTGAGCAATTACATATTGTCGTTGCAATGTCACCGATTGGTGATGGATTTCGAAATAGAATCAGAACGTTTCCAGCCCTCGTCAACTGCTGTACAATCGATTGGCTGCAGGTGATCTAAATTCATCTGCAGCACTTTTTTATTCTACATTTTCCTTTTAGGTAACGGTATGATAGTATGAATATTTAATATTTCAATTGGGTCACAGCCGTGGCCTGAGGATGCTTTACTCGCAGTATCAACGAGGTTTCTGGGTGAAATTGAATTATCAGAGCACGAGAGAAGAGCTGGAATTGACATGTGTCAATATTTCCATACATCAACACAAACTTTAAGCGAGGAATTCCTAACGCGCTTAGGAAGATACAATTATGTTACACCAACTTCATATCTCGAAATGATCAATACCTTCAAAGACCTTTTGAACAGGAAGAGAAAGTTAGTTGATAATAAACTCTCTCCATTTGACATTTCACAGAGAATGAATAACGAAAGAAAAATTAGGCAAAACTGTTTCAATTATTTACACCATTTCAATTAAAACTTTAATGCGTAATTCCAAATTCATCAGGGAGATCCAATTAGCTAAAACACAATACGAAGGTGGCGTCGATCGTCTGAATTCTACAGGAAAGCAAGTCAAAGTCATGCAGAATACTCTGAAGGAGTTACAACCACTTCTAGTCACTGCTGCACATGATGTACAACAGATATTAGCGAAGGTGGAAAAGGAAAGTTTGGAAGTTGCCGAAGTGGAGAAAGTTGTTAAAATTGATGAGGAAGCAGCAATGGTGAAAAAACCTTCTTTCATTCGGTTCGTCCATTTTTTTCGACTTTTGGAAATAATATTCTGTGTTCTTAAATTTTCTAGAAAGTTGCAGCTGCTGCAGAGGAAATAAAAGCAGAATGTGACGATAATTTATCAGCAGCAATGCCCATTTTAAATCAAGCGCTATCAGCTTTAAACACACTCACAACAGCTGACATTGCTGTTGTAAGATCAATGAAAAATCCACCAGCAAATGTTAAACTTGTGATGGAGAGTGTTGCTATATTGAAAGTAAATCAAATGTTCCATTCCAGCATAGTTGTTCTTCTTACATGGTGTTTCATAATTTATCATTATGCTATCAACATAGGAAGTGAAACCAGAGAAAAGTCACACAGCCGATGGAAAAAGCTTCGACGATTATTGGAAAGTGTCATTGAAAATTCTTGCTGATACCAAATTTTTAGATTCACTCATTCATTTTGATAAAGAGAATATCCCTGAACGTGTTATTGAGAAGATACGGAATGATTATTTAACTAATCCAAACTTCGATCCGGAAAAAGTTAAACTGTCTTCAACAGCATGTGAAGGTTTATGTAAGTGGGTTTATGCTATGTCGGAGTATGACAAAGTTGCAAAAGTCGTTGCTCCAAAGAAAAAAGCCTTAGCAAAGGCGCAAGAAGTTTACAATGAGGCTAGTGAGAAACTCTCAGCGAAGCGTGCACAGTTGGGAGAGGTTCAAGTATGTATGACTGGTGGAATATTGTCAATCTTTTTCATGATGGAAAATTTTTTTGGACAATTGATATTGTTTCGGTAGTCGAAATTGGCAGCGCTCGAGGCCAATCTGGCATCACGTAAAGCTGATTACCAGAAAATGATGGATAAAGTAACAGATTGCGAGTTAAAATTGAAACGTGCTGAAGAATTAATTGGTGGATTGGGGGGAGAATCGACCCGATGGTCTGAAAGCGCAAAACAATTGACTGAGAGGTATAGAACACTCTTCTGGTCCTTTGCATGAAAAATGTATATCGCCACACAGAATAATTTTCTACTTCCATTTTCTTCATTATTCTCTGGATATCTATGCAGATACGATCGTTTGACCGGTGATGTCATCATCGCGTCGGGCATTGTTGCTTATCTGGGAGTATTCACCGCTGCCTATCGCACTCAACAGATAGAACTATGGATTGAACGATGTAAAAAGTTGAATGTGGTTTGCACAGAAGATTTTGCATTAAGAGAGGTTTTGGGAGATCCAGTTTCCATCAGATCATGGATCATTTTCGGTCTGCCGAATGACGCATTTTCAATCGACAATGGAATAATCATAACGTACGTTATGAAAAATTGCAAAGAAATTCAAATTCTGATAACACTGTCCTCTTTTCATTCTGTTAAAGGAATGCAAGACGATGGCCTCTGATGATTGATCCTCAAGCGCAAGCTAATAAATATATAAAAAATATGGAAAAGCAAAATAATTTGAGTATCATCAGACTATCTCAATCAGATTATCCACGTGTATTGGAAAATGGAATTCAATTCGGTCAACCAATTTTATTGGAGAATATTGGCCAAGAAATTGATGCGATGCTCGAACCAGTTCTACTGAAACAAACATTCAAACAGGGCGGTGCTTTATGTATCAAACTTGGTGATTCAGTCGTTGAATACAATGCAGGATTCAGGTGAACAGAACGCCACGATTCAACGACATGTTATGCCATACTCTGAAGAAATTATACATTGATAAAAATTTTCAGACTCTACATAACTACGAGATTAAATAATCCACACTATTTGCCGGAAATTACCGTGAAGGTGACGCTCCTCAATTTTGCTATAACTCCACATGGTTTGGAAGATCAATTGCTTGGAATTGTCGTTGCTAAAGAACGACCAGACTTAGAATCGGAGAAAAATTCTCTTATCATCCAAGGTGCCACGAATAAACGGTAACTATTGATACATCAAAGTCGTCTTCATGAAATTGAATGCGAAGGATGATTGTAATGGGTAATAATGATATCTGCAATGGGTGCTTGAATTTTCATTAAGATTACTGAAGGAAACAGAGAATAAAATATTGGAAGTTTTATCGGTCGCTGAGGGAAATATTTTAGATGACGAAGAAGCTGTCACAATTTTGACTTCATCCAAAATACTCAGCAATGATATTCAAGCCAAACAAGCTGCTGCAGAAATCACTGAGAAATCTATTGACATAGCACGGCTACAATACACATCAATAGCTGAACATTCCACCCGCCTCTTCTTTACAATTGGTGAAAAAATCAATATCTCCAATACGAAAACATGTCAGTATGATGATTATTATCTCTTTATCTTGCAGATGTGTTAGCAAATATTGATCCAATGTATCAATATTCACTCGTATGGTTTGTAAATCTCTTCAAAATGTCAATTGAAAATGCTACACAATCGGAGAGCGTCGAGCAACGTTTGAAGGAACTAACAAATCACTTCACTTACTCGCTCTATATCAATGTTTGTCGATCGTTATTGGAGAAAGACAAGCTATTATTTTCGATGCTACTGACCGTGAATGTTTCGAATGAACACAGTACAAAGATATCACCATCACATTGGATGTTTCTGTTAACTGGTGGTATTGGACTCGATAATCCATTTCCTAATCCCTGTTCTTGGCTCCCGGCCAAGCTTTGGGATGAGCTATGTCGACTCGATGCTATACAAAAGTTCAAGGTAACTAATCACGTTAAACTCTCGGTCTTCTTTCCACTCTTCTGTGGTCCGGAAGGGAATAAAGTAGAGGCCAAGAGAAAAAAGTGGAAGCTAACCGAATGGTTTTTTTGAAAAATGCGGAAATGGTGCAAGCATATGCAATTCATGATTTAAGATCTGTGACCGAGCTATAGAAGAATTGAAATGAATTCCCATATGGGATTGTGATTAATTTAATGGTACTAGAGGTCTACTGTTCATCGATTCTTAACTAGCTAAATATAGTTTGGAATCCACGCAAAAGAAAAAAATAAGTCCTCAATCGACTTTTGATGTATTCCTCACTTTTTTATGCTACATATACCATCACTTGCATCGGAGAAGCAGACAGAAACGTTTGTGCTCCTACATCGCGTGGACTCTTGTTTTTTCGCCCCCCACATAACAGTGCTTGATATAATCGTCCGAATGATCTTTGACCTTTTATCGACCACATATGGCTTGCACTGGTTTTCAACCCTTCTTAGTCTTATTCCAACTGGCCGTTCATAGCATTTCATAGATAGTATATATGTTACGAATATGAAATATTGATATAACTATCAACACAAATATCGCTCTCATTATAGGGAATTCGACAATCGTTTACTGATAATAATGAACTTTGGAAACAATTATTTGATTCCAAAGAACCACAAGCTGCAGTAATACCAAGTCCTTTTGGTGATTTATCCAAATTCGAGAGGCTATTGATATTGCGTTGCATTCGATCTGATAAAATAACATCGGCTGTGCAGGATTTCGTCGAATGTGAGTAAATTCGATACGTTTATCCATCAAGCATCATATAGATGAATAGAAATTCTATACAAAGGATCCCAATGCAAATCCGTTTAATGATGACATGCGACGAACCGATTGATGATTACATTTCCTCCCCAGCTGAACTCGGAAGCAAATATGTTGATCCACCGCCTTTTGATCTCATATCTTCTTACGCTGATTCGAATTGTGCAATTCCATTGATATTCATTTTGACACCTGGAACAGATCCAACACAAATACTCTTGAAGTTTGCTGATAGTCAGGGCTTCGGTACAAGCAGACTTTATTCACTATCACTGGGTCAAGGTAACTGTGCTTTGATCTCATTATCTGCAATAAAAAAATATAAAAATTCGTGAAATTATAATAATTATTTGTTGAATTCTAGGTCAAGGACCAATCGCTGAAGAACTGATCAATAATGGCGTGAAGAGTGGTCACTGGATTGTTCTGCAAAATTGTCATTTAGCAAAAAGTTGGATGGGAACTTTGGAAAAAATATGCGAAGGCCTCACTCCCGACTCAATTCATCCCGATTTCCGCTTATGGTTGACAAGCTATCCTGTCGATCATTTCCCCGTAACAGTATTGCAGAATAGTGTAAAAATGACTAATGAACCACCTAAAGGCTTACGAGCCAACATCATCCGATCATTACTAAGCGATCCAATCAGCGATTCAGACTTTTACGAATCATGCAAGCAATCTATGGCTTATAAGAGATTGCTCTATAGTTTGTGTTTCTTTCATGCGATTGTGCAAGAACGTAGAAAATTTGGGGCAATTGGATGGAATAATGCATATGAATTTAATGAAACCGATTTGAGTATAAGTGTTCGTCAATTGCATGTTTTCCTCGATCAATATGAGGACATCCAGTTCGAAGCCATAAAATATTTAACAGGAGAATGTAATTATGGTGGTCGTGTTACTGACGCCTGGGATAGAAGAACTTTGAATACAATATTAGCTAAATATTATTGCGAGTAAGTTCTTCAAGAGATAACAATAGAGAGCTAATCGGAAAGTCTGTTTTATCTAACAATCATTTGACTCTAAATCAACAGAGGAGTTATTGATAAAGAGGAATATTCGTTTGATACAAATTCAGACTGTTACCACTGCCCTACTGGGAAAGAGTACTGTGTATTCTTGGATTATACAAAGCAGTTGCCATTGATTACACCACCAAGTGTTTTTGGTTTGAATGATAATGCTGATATAATTAAAGACCAACAAGAAACCGACTTACTATTCTCGTCACTTTTATTGACCCAGGTAATATCAATAATTTTTTGTCAACAGTGAAAACAAAAGTATTTAAGTATTTTCTAATTAATGAAATGACGAATAATTGCTTGACAAAAAAAGGATCGAGTGGTAAGGGACAAAACTCACTTAATCATAACTTTAATGTAATTACTTCTTATTTGCGTATGGTCAATAATATTTTTGTTCGGTACTGTGACAAGGATTTATGGGAGCTGAAGGTAAGCTATTTGAAATCAATACGTAGTATCGAAATTCCTCCACTGAAAAATTTGGTTAATGTTTTCATGTCTGTGAATTTAGATGCAAAAGGTGAAAGAAGCATGCGCAGCTTCAAGTTATGAATAAATATTCTGAATTGAATTAGAGCTCATAATGTTCCTCCTCTTATTATTTCAACAGGAGACTGCCAAAACTGCCGGGACAACTCACATGTCATCTGACGAAATAATTTTCTCTGTGGCTAATGATATTCTGGGCAAACTTCCAGAGGATTTTGATTTAATAAAGGCAATGGAGAAGTATCCCACATTGTACAATCAGAGTATGAATACAGTTCTGGTTCAAGAAATGGGCAGATTCAATAAATTATTGAGCTGTATTCGTATAAGTCTCATCAATGTTCAACGAGCTATTAAAGGAATTATTGTTATGTCGATCGAATTGGAGGAAGTTGCTGATGCAATTCTAACTGGGAGAATATCAGCACTGTGGAAACGACAGTCATATCCTTCCCTCAAACCATTGGGAAGTTATATTAACGATTTCCTGCAAAGATTGAAATTCCTGGATGTAAGAAAAATAAGATGGAAAATAATTCATCACTTTTCAAAAATTGCCACAAACTATTATTTTTCCGGTTTATTCCCAGAACTGGAACCAATCAGGACCACCTGAAACTTATTGGATATCGGGATTTTATTTCACACAAGCATTTTTGACAGGAATACGTCAAAATTTTGCTAGAAAATATCATATTCCTATTGACCTGTTGGTATATGATTTCATAGTACTCGAAGATTCTTCAGTGAATAAAGCACCAGAGGACGGAGTTTACGTTTATGGACTGTTCTTAGATGGTGCAAGATTCAACCGAGAAAAGATGATTTTGGATGAGAGCTCACCCAAAATACTTCACGATCAAATGCCACATGTCTGTGTCCCCTTTCGATTCAATTTACCATTCTATATGTGAAATATTCAACGTAAATTGACTAATAATATCTATCGATTTATCTTTTCGATGGAATAGATGTGGCTCGTGCCAATGAAACGTGAAGATGTACCCCAACGACAAACGTATACTTGTCCTTTATATAAAACGAGTGATCGAAGAGGTGTCTTATCAACGACAGGACATTCAACGAACTTTGTAATAGCCATGAATCTTCCAACCCATAAATCAGAAGAACATTGGATCATAAGAGGTGTCGCGATGCTTTGTCAACTCAACCAATGAATAATGACTACTATTTATATAATCTATACCAATTAATATTACTTTGTTCCAACATTGGGGCGGAGTAGAATTTGAAACGGGGTAAGCCATTATATGTGGTCAAGTCCAATAGTCATCACAATAAGTTAATTAATGATTAATGTCTGAGAATATTCGTTTATTCATATTATGAAATCCTCCTATTTCCGACATATCAATATGCTTGAAAACAGCGACATATCACGCGATTGGAAAAAAAAAAAATGTTCGCCATTACATCATGGAAATTGAATAAAGAATTCGAATTTGCAAGTTCAGAATGATTCGATTAATACCGCCCTAGTCAGACGATGACTAAATATAATATCATATTGATATATTGAACGTATACCTCTCTTCAATCGGTCATAAGGAGAAATGTGTTTTCTTCAAGTGCATGAATATTTTTGGTTCATTCGTATATTACGCCATAGAATGTTCTTTTGGCGCGTTAAATATAAAACGAATATGTAGTGATCCCCAATTTTCCTCATCCTTTGTGTTCTAACATTCGAGAACCAACTTTTCCGATTCGATTTTCGAATCACATGGTATATTCATATCGCAGACGAATGCTAACTACGGGTCGCTCACAAATTTTTGCCATTTTCAAGTTCGGGCTACCCAGTCACTTGAAGCCAATGAAGAACTCATCCTGGCGGATTATGACAAACTCATTATATCCTCAACAGATGTCGCTGAAAAAATTCAGCGTCAATTACATATATAGTCCAACTGGCGAGAGTTCCCTTCGGAAACCAACTCGACAGAGCCACCCCTACTTAAAATTCCCTCCACTAATGAGCTTGCGCAATTGTTACAGCGCATAGATGGGTAAACCTGCTTAGTTGCTAGATGCACATGCGCAAATCAGATGATAGAAACAGTTTGAAATAGAGGGGACCGAATCGAATTGTGGCCCGAGTTGGACTCTTTGGTCTGTTCAACTGTATAGTGTAAATTGTACATATGTGTGGTGTTCTGTTGCGGCGTCGCATCAATGAAAATGTGACAATATAGTAAAACAAAAAAAAGGGTCCATTTAAAGATGGCCGCTGTTACAGTGCTGGATTACTGTGTCACGTCAATTTTAACTGGTCCTTGAAAGTTTTAGCCTTGTGTGACGCGTGTGAGGAATTGCGTTGTGCAGCGAGGACCACATTAACGTCCGACGTATCAAAAAAAAAATAGAATTATGAACTAAAAGTACTTTTTTTAAGTATGAATTGTCATCAAATATTGAGCGGAGCTTGCAACGCAGGCGACCGCTGCTATGCAGTCGGTTCTGTCGAAGGAATATCATTCACTGTAAGTTTCTATTTATTTTTTTCACTAATCGATTTATTCGATAATATTTTCAATACAATCCACGTCACCACAACACGATTCGTCATGTAATGATTTTTATCAAATCCCCATATGTCATTCTATCGAGATATATATTCAAATTCATCATCAAATTACAAAAAAAAATCTTGAGTACTCGGTAATAAATCCATACTAGTGAATTTAGTCAGCTGATTGAATGATACTTAAGTGTGCACACCTGACAAACCTATTTTTATGCATGTGTGTAGTAGTATTTATCATCTTTTTATTTTCCTTGTCACTTTTTTTTCATATTCATACGCATAAGATATTATTTCGTGATGAATTGTAACGCAACACTCTGATCCGATGCGACAATAATCACAGTATTTCCCAAGACACAAAGTTACATTTTTACTTATCAAATCATAGAGTATTTGATTAAAACCCTAATTGATGTTTACGATAAGGCACGATAAAATTTAATTCATGGAAAATTGAACGGGGAATTGACTGTTTTTTATGATGCACTAATATTCAATTTCTTCCGATAAATGTTTGCTTTATATCACATGAAGAATAATGACAACCTTTATCATTCATTTTTTTCCTTTCACGATATCACTGTAAACCTCGTGCGATGAGATTTATGACAGGCACATTTCTTATCACAATAGTCATTATATTGTTGAGATTTCAGTACATTTTTATTATTATACGATGTTCAGGATCAATTTTTCTAATTGTATTATATATATCGCACGAGTTAATTGATGTCATTCATGTACTGAAAATTAACACGATATTATGTATTATGGGTACATACCATATTTCGTTACATAACGTCATTTAACAATGCTAAATGTGAATTACATTCAATTTGCATTGTCGTTACGACTAGAATGTGTATACACATATACATATATACATATGTAGATTCATACACTCAGATGTCTTACATGATTTAGAGAACCTATTTGTAATTGCGTTATACTAAATAAAATTTTTGATATGATCCTTTTCTGATTAATGTTTAAAGGCTTATGCAGCTGGATGTAACATTGTGATTCTCGCGAGCAACTTCGAGAGAGTCCAAATTATCCCGGGTGCTGTCCACAATTACATTAGGATCAGTTGTTTGGATTGTAGCACAGATACAGGAAAGATAGCGGCCGCATATGAAAATCAAGTGTGTATTTTCGAGCCGACACCTCTAATTCATAGCACATGTTCACACGTGAGTATTTGACTAATCAAATGTGTGATAAAAGAAAAAATTATCAGTACATCACAACTTTTGTATTGTTCGAGTTATCGTATTGTTCCTATTTATATCAACAATAGCAATTGGAATATCGATGGGTGCAGACAGGAAGCTTGCAAACAGAATCGAAGATCACTTCACTATCATGGAATTTAGAGGGGACACGTCTTCTAACTGGGGGCGAATTGTTGCAAATGTGGCATCAAAATATTCAGCCTTTCCACGAGGAACATAGTAAGTCAGGGGCAAATCATTTTTGTCCCAGTTTATTCCCTCCTCCCACTATATTGTCTATACTATCAATCGAATTTACAATGATGAAATATATATAAATAATGTGTATACAGCGACAAAACCAAAAGTTGCGCAATTGGAGGAAGTCGCGACAGCAACTGCCGATCAAAATGTTACAGCCAACACATCTCAAGATCGTGAGTTCATTCCTGAATGAGAATGAACGTTTAATTAATGTTCAGATTTTTGCGTGCATGACTTTTCTATTTTCTGTTTATTATTATTATTTGCAATTACTTTCCTTGATTCTATACAAGCTTATTCATTATTATCATTGTATCTAATTGTTGATACTTGACGCTTTGATGACACAGAAGCACACGATCACACGTGATCCATATTTGAAAACCAAAAGCTATCACGACTAGATACTCGTTTGTCTTGAGTTTATGAAGCTTTGATACGTATTCTTTCATCGATTTTTATTACTCATTTCGTTCTGTATATTCTACGAACATTTCATTTCTATTTTAGCATTGTGGCCATTGAATATGTCGCCATGTTTTTATTTATGCTGCATTGGATGTATCACCAGCCTTGGCGTTACAGAAAACTTCACCACCAGCTAACAAATAGAAAATGCTTACCAGAATTTTTTTTTCAATTCGTCCCCTATAATTTCTATCGACTTAATATGCCAATGCTCCAATGATCGAATCCATCACCGAACGCAATAGAAACGAAACAGCTTCTATCATACTGTAATGTAACATATAAATTCATATTGCAGCGGGTGCAGTGACATTTTCCATTGGTGGCGAAGCCGAAAGTCCATGCCCGGGTGATTCGAGTTCAACAAATGAACCGGGCTCGTGGAATTGTGTGTGGAAATGTCGTACCGCTATTCCAGTACATTTGATGAGTTTCAGTCCAGATGGAACACTGTTTGCAACGACTGGACTGAATGATAGACTAGTCAAAATATGGTTCGAGAATAAACAATGTCAGTAACAACGCTTTTATTGTTAAAAATTACCTTGAATGTACACATAATTTTATGTAGAATTATTCTTTTAATAATCACAGTGTTTCCAGTAAGAAGTATGGATCACACAAGCTTCGGCCAGTCGATACCATATGACAGCTACAGTTTTGTGTATGTAGCGCATCCGCGTGCAGTGACACACTTATCGTGGCGAAAAACCAGCAAATATATGCCGAAGTGAGAGATAATTCATTCAACATTCTTTACTTCGTTGCTATCTCCATGTGGTAATCGTTATAATATTTCAATTTCCTGTTTCATATTCTGCAACGGAAAGGGGCTCGGTGTCAAACATGCTCGTTACATCGTGTCGGGACAATATTTGTCGTGTATGGGCTGAAACGATACCACCTGAAGTCGAGGGATTAGCCAATATGAGCCAATTTGAAGGGTCAGATAGACATGGTCATCATGGAAAACATCGTCATCACAGCATGCACAAACATCGGTTCATGCAACGTCTTAAACACATGAAGTATGATTTAATATATGCTCATGTCTCTTTTCATATCCCCTAATTCTAATTCATATTCCCAAATATTTCAGAACATGCTTCCATATTCGACGTCATGCGAAACAACAACAACATCAAGCAGGTCATGCTGCGCCAACTCTACCGACATTGCCATCAACGTATTCAGTTCATGATTTCCACAACAATTATCAAAGCTCCGGACATTATCCTGGGATGCATTTTCACTTGGCTGCTAGCATCAATGCCGAAACTGGTACGTTCAGT
The DNA here is from genome assembly GCA_018881525.1 of Meteorus sp. PSUC_FEM 10030008. Taxonomy (NCBI): domain Eukaryota; kingdom Metazoa; phylum Arthropoda; class Insecta; order Hymenoptera; family Braconidae; genus Meteorus; species Meteorus sp. PSUC_FEM 10030008. The sequence goes on from JABMBR010006216.1 coordinate 28,147, forward strand.
TAAAGAAAATTATTCTGTATATTGAACTGATATGTGCACGATACGGTATAATGGAGCACTAAGAATATTCTTGCATGATTGGATTCAATTGATTATTGGTTTCGAACAAAATGGAAGCAATGGTAATCGACATACGGTCGTGTGTATTTATGTTATAGATATACCTCTCGTGCCGAGTTTGGTCACGGGCGATCCTGATAGAGAACCAAACTTTATTTTGCATTGGTTGAATAATAAGGAGATGCATTTCTCAATGCAAGCTGAGAATATATTACAGGACTTGACGAGGAAAGTTGTGGAAAAAGAAGAGGGTCTTCAACATCACGAGTCGGAACATGTCGAGCATGATTCAGAGGAGGAACACACACCAAGTAAGTTCAAGTGGCTCCCTTTTTATTTGTTTTATCACTTCCATCCGAGTTAAGAATGTAATAGTACCATAAATCAATAGAGAGAATAGAAAGTTTCCTCTTTCATAAGTAGCGAGAAGTTTTGCATGTTGAAATAGTCGTTTTGGTGGAAATATTATTTACCAGGCGCCATATTATCGTGTTATGGTTTGGCACGTTCAACAGAGAAGGGTACGAGGCATCAGACAAATCCAAAGTCAGGAATAAGTGGACGAACAGCAAGTCAGGATGATCATAGTAGTGACGAGCATCATACAGCCCACACTGGATCATCGCATCAGAGTTTGCCACATAGTGGACACTCGCACCAAAGTCTCAGGTAACGTAATTCACAAATCAACTTCAGAATCAATACATGCAAAGCTGTTTGACCTCTTTATAACCGAATGAAATTCTGGACTATTCCAGCAATACTACCTCGATCAATTCCATAGCGACAGACGCAACATCATCAGTGAATCACGCGCCGGACTCATTAGATACAAAAATTGAAACACTATTACGTGACTGGCATCATAATCCTGATCTTCTATTTTCTATCCATCCAATTGATGGAAGTTTTCTGATTTGGCATATTGAATGGCTGGATGAATATCATCCCGGATCATTCAGACAAGCTCAAATTTCATTCTCAACTCGCATACCAAGTGCTTTCCCACTTGGTGACGCCTCAACGATGAGTCACAATGTTTCTATGTACTCGCACAATACTGGTGGACCATTATTAAGCATCCGGGAAGTCGCTAAAACATCAGCAAAGACCGCAGAACATCAAGAAGTGTCAACACCGTTACCGAGTCTTATTGAACAAGATGAAGACCAATCGACCTTGACGTCAAAAGCAGGTCAAGAATTATTGGAAAATGTACAAAATTTGGTGAGTCAAAAAATAAATGGTCAGACGCAGAATGGTCCAAATAATGACGCGCATGTGAAACATGGTCAAGATGCCGTCAATGATATCTTAGCGCATCCAAGTCCGATTGTCTCGATGGTGTCAAAACATTCAAACGGTACATTGAATTTATGGCAGTTAACATTTGCAGATAAAACTAAATTTTCGCAAGTTTTGAGTATCGGTCATGCTTGTCGTGCTTCGGGTCATCGGTTTCGTGTTAATGATATTACATGCCATCCTGTATTACCATTATTATTAACGACATCTCATCACAATATTCCGGAATGCAATAAAAATTCCGATGTTCAGAACCACGAAGTGTTGAATAGTTCTGATCACTCCCACAGCAAAGATATCATGTCCGCAACAGGTTTTTGCAGTGAATTGATTCTTTGGCGAGTTGATGCTGTTGGGCCACTATCCAAGAGCGGTGGTGTATCGGAGTTGGCTCGCATCAATTCGCCAGAAATATCAGCATTTAGCAATGTTGCATGGATACCGACTCTTCTACCAAGTACAACATTGGGAAACTTATCAAATTCACCAAGTGCATGTTTTGTCGCTAGCGATGGGCAATGTTTACGGGTTTATCAAGCAGTAATCGATGCACGAACATTACTTGCTGAAGTGTCGATAAGCGAACGTCGCAGTAGAATGATGGACTCCATGGCAAGTTTATCTACAGACATTTCGTCCGATGACGGATTAAGGAACACAATTCACGATCGTATTAAAATTGTTTCGCAACAATCAACAGCACGACCAGGATGTGTCATTCAATTGGATGCTATATCTGACGCCACACACGATTGGCAAAATACACAATTTCTCCATGTCTTTCAAGAACAATTGATTACTGGCGAGAGAAATGACGAAAAACAAACAGGTATCGATACGTCAGCAAATGATCTGGGATTAATGGAATCAACACTTGATGCAATGGTTGATCTTCAACAGTCATCAATATTTGAAGAACCTTTTTACATTGTTGTATTGGAAAGAACACAAAAGGGCACGACGGTTCACATGTGGCGATTAGTGATTGCGTCTCAGCCAGAATCTGGGGGACTGACTGGATCAATGATGTATGTACCGGATTCACATTTAGTTCAAGATGAAGACGAAGAGGGTACCCCTGGACGCCATTCTGAAGGTCGAAGATCACGCAGACCGAGTCAAACGGGTAACAGAAGTCGACATTCGAGTCAAGCCGACTATGATTCATCATTCGTACATCGTTGTCATCACAATAGCCATGTGGTAATTACTACGACCAAAGTCTGTACGCAAGAATTACCATTGCCCGATGGCGTTGATGTTGTACATGCTGCTCCAGCAGCAGGACATTTGAGTAGTTCATCGATTTATCCGGCTTGTTTCGCCCCGTATATAGTTGTCACGGCGTGTAGTGATAGTACAATACGTTTTTGGAAGTGTAAAGTCACGAAAACAGGTGACGATGATCGATTGCAATATGAATGGCGTGAATGGGAGATGATTAGAAAAGATCAAGAGTCGACAATTGATATCTCGGGCCAACCATTGAATATCAGCGCAGCCTACAGCGGTCGTATCGCCTGTGCGTATAAATACGGTAAATCATTCACACGTCCAACCAAGGAAGATCCTGATTCTCGTTATGTGAATCTCTGTGTCGCAATTTATGAGTGCGAAAGCACTGGTGGTAGTGAATGGATATTGGAAGACACGATACATCTGAAGAATATTCACTTACCACGAATTCCAGTGGACCAACATCTGGATTTGAGCTACCTATACGATAGTCGATACTTACAGAAAAAGCAACGTTTAACACAAGTACTGCAGACATTAAGCCACGAGGATGTTCGATCCCCAAGAAATGGTGAAAATGGTGAGGCAAAAACTAATGCAGGATTGTTAGCAGTGCCATCGTTTAGTACTCTCCAGTCATTGAGAAAGTCTATTATCGAAAATGGTAATACATGTCCATTGACGCAGAAACATCTAGTGCAACTAGACTGGGTGTCAAAAGAAGATGGATCGCATATCTTGACCGTTGGTGTTGGTTCAAAAATTATGCTTTTCACACCAGTGTGTTCAGATTTGGCACAGGCAAATATGAAAGCTATGAAAGAATCACAGAGCAATAATCGTCCGATATTACGTAAAACTTCTTCATTGGCGCAACCACAATTTGTCGACGAAATACGATGGATGAAACTGCGAAAAATTCGCTTGACAACCGCTGACGGCTTACCGCCATTACCAATGCAAATATCATGGGTTCGCGATGGTATACTTGTTGTTGGGATGGATTCCGAAATGCATGTTTATTCCCAATGGAAACCAAACCCAAGGAATGAATGTTTCCATTCAAATTTGCAACATCAAGAATCTGATGAATTCCAGGCCAGTCGGAATTTACGAGATGAAGATCTACGTACTCTTGCACAAGAAACATCACAAAGACGCTTGGCCAATGTTTCATCAATGCCACATCTATCGCGTGTAAGCAGTATAAATTTAACAATGCTTGATGCAAAAAAGAAACGTGGTATGCAAAATGATAATATGAGCTTCGATTATATGCCGGACTACGGACTATTTGAAGCATCGCGTATTGCGTGTCCCGTTTTACCGCAATATCATCCGAAACAATTGATGGAATTACTGAATTCTGGGAAAATACGATGGGTTAAATCTATTCTTGCGCATCTCGTGCGATGTATCACGAGTTCATGTTCCCTACGTGCTGATGACGAAAATTTAATGAAGCAGCGTGGCGGATGGTCACGATCAAGAACAATGTCTGTAACTTATGGTGGTACAGTATCGCCATTAGAGCAACGCGGTTCAACAACCCAGATACCCGAAGAATTTACTCTTGATTATGCTGAGATTACATCAATATCGCCATTACCTCTTTGGACACTTCTAATTGCTGACAAAGAAACAACTGCAGCACAAATGCAAAATGATGATAAACACGATTATAATGAATTATTCGATGGGAATTTGGATGAAGGTGACTCGCTCGATGATATGTTGGATGAAAGCTATGATTGCACAAGACAAAAAGATCGCAGGTCTTCAGTTCCTGAGCGACAAGGAATTTCACACTTCGGACCTCGTCAAGGAAGACTTCTATCACGTCTTTTGACGCACACGCATCTACCGGGTTTATCAAGTCTAGATCAAATGCACTTACTTGCTCTAGCAGATACTGTGTCAACGTGTAATGTTGATTTCGCCGAACGTTTTGCCATTGACGCAGCGAAAACTGCAATCGCAAAAGAAAATCTCACTGGGATACCCGACGGCGAAACAATATCGACGAATTCGCTTGATGATTGTGGTCTGCGTTTCTTATTGGCAATGAAACATTACAATTATCTGATTCGTTGTCTTCCACTCGCACAACGTGCACAATTCCAAAAGCAAGGTGTATCAACGAATAATTTAGTTTGGGCTTTTCATTCTGAAACTGAAGAAGAATTACTCGGACTGATACCGTCCTATGCTAAAGCTCAACCCAAGTGGCCAGTACTCAAGGAGATGGGTGTTGGTTGGTGGATAAGGAGCAATGTCGTGCTCAAAACCTGTGTGGAAAAAATTGCCAAGGCAGCATTCCAACAACATCAAGATCCATTGGATGCTGCCATTTATTATCTGGCAATGAAAAAGAAAAATTTAGTATGGGGTTTATTCAGAAATAAACGTGATGAAAGGATGTCATCATTTTTCTCGAATAATTTCACAGAGACTCGATGGCGTAAAGCAGCATTGACAAATGCATATGCTCTGTTGGGCAAACAGCGATTTGACCATGCTGCCGCGTTCTTCTTGCTGGCAGGATCATTACGCGATGCTATCGATGTTTGTCTAAATAAATTGAATGATATACAATTAGCGATGGTCATAGCGCGACTCTATGAAGACGACATGACATCGCCAAACTTGAAAAGACTTTTGTATGAAGAAATATTGGGTTGTGAAGAAGACGGAAGTAATCCGGATATAAATCGTGCACATCCCGATCCATTTCTTCGCAGTATGGCACTATGGATACTCAAAGACTATTCTGGTTCATTAAACACATTATTATTGACTAATGTTGGAACTCTACACTCACAATATAATGACGAATCTGAAAAACCCGAAGGAACTACGGCCAATCCAAATGTTTTTAATTTTTATGTTTATCTGCGAACACACCCACTGTTAATACGACAATACATAGCATCAACTGCGCAGGATAAGAAGAAAGCAACTTCTGTAGTGATATCAGGATTTAGTTATGGTACAGAAACAAGAGGCCAACAAGATAAGCAATTATTGTTGGAGGACAGTATTACACCGCTTGAACGTCAATTGTATTTCACGACGGCGCACGCGCATTTCAAAGCCGGTTGCCCGGCTTTGGCACTCGAAGTATTGTCGAAATTGCCGAACAAAGTGATGGAGACCAATGGTGAAGACACACCAAGTCTCATCAATAGTCCTATGAAAACGCGAGCCCAAGACTTCCAAATAGACACAGGCATTATCACTTGGGATCATGATAAAGTTGAAGCTGATACGAAGAAAGAGTCAACGATGAATTGGGAGAGTTCCGCCATGGATTGGTCGAAGCCTGTCATGCGGGAAACCGAAGAGTTGGTGCTCAAGTGGGACGATGACGATGAAACAAATCACGATGAACCAGAGTGTCCGCCGATGACTTTAAGCTTGGACAAGAAGACAAATGATGATTCGGGAACACAGACTAAAGGCGGTGAGATTCCAGGTCCTATCTCTATTTCTGAATATGTTTCCTTGACGTTCCAGTCTGTAATGTGATGATAAACATGATTTTCTGTCATTATTCCAGTTGAAGTTTCTAAACCTATGGCACAACTGGATATCATGGCGCAACAATTGAAATTCGTTGCATGTCTGAAAATACTCATGGAAGAATTGTCGACGTTGGCAACAGGTTTTGAGGTTGATGGTGGACAATTGCGCTATCAATTGTATGTTTGGTTGGAACGAGAAGTTGATGCCTTGAGACAGTTGTGCAGTTATAGTGTCAATGCGGATGGAGATGTTACGAACGTTACAGATTGTATGTTGCTAGTTGATTTGTTTCTCATTCTTGTTTGTTTGTTAATCTAACATGAAGTGAAAGTCGCTGAATAGAGCAATAGGCTCTGAATAATTGATCTTCACTCATGATTCATTTTTCATTACATTGCGCATATTTCACATTACAATCATTAACAACTAGTCGCAAACATTGACTACTAAATTTTGTGAATACAACATTGACATTTCAGACGAGGGAGTAATGACCGATGACATTGCCCCACATAGACCAGGGGAACAGCCTACGTTGCATGAAATTTTAGTTGCTGAAAAACTTGATTTTGAAGCTAAAGTACAGAGAGCTGCGCGCAGGAAAAAATGGCTGAAAGGTAAACTAACTATCACGAAAAACGCAAAAAAATCATGGACACGAACAAATTCAGCCATTTGTTGGTAGCCTCGATGTCATACAAATTCAACTCAATTGAAATTTTTTTGTGACTTATTTGTATTAACTCAGTCATTCAAATGTTCTCCATCTAAAGCTTTTCTGTTACTAACAGAGCATTGTTTTTGTTCATTATAGCAAACGAAACTTTGCTACGTACTTTATTATCTTACTGCTCACTGCATGGAGCGTCCGGTGGCGGACTGGCATCCGTACGAATGGAATTAGTTCTCTTACTCCAAGAACTGCAACAGGAGAAGACTCAACAGCAGTTGCTCAGTCCTCTACCATTTCCAACGACACTGCCACTATTAAGTGCCAGTGTTGCATGCAATAAAACAGTTGTCGCAGATCCTGTGAGACATTTGCAAGTAAGTTAGTCATAAGTAACACAATACTTCCTCATAAACTCAGAGTCGGAAACTAATTTATAATACTCGCTTTCATTATTTCAGTCTTTGGCCCATGATATGTTACAAACTCTCGTCGAGTTACGAAGTCCACCGACGCCAAGTAGGAATACGCATTACTGTGAGGTTTTCATAATGCGTGACTTAGCTGTCGCATTGAGCGCGTGTATTTATCAATCATTATGTGACTCGGATACATTTGTTACGAAACATCATCAACCCGACAGTTTTCCAACAGTCGCCGAAGTAGAAACCTTCTCAGGTGGTCATTTAGTTGCATCAAATCGGTACCATCGTCGTTATTCATTGGATGAGAGTGTGACGATAACAACATTGCCATCGAAATGGCCAGGCGTAACAAACCTTCGTGCACTCCTTGCGCGTGAAAAAGATGAAGATACACCGAAACTCAATGTCCTTCTTTGCGAAGCATTCGTTTCCACATTCATCAGTTTATTTGTATATGCATTAGCTAGCTGTGACAGTCATATACTGTATCGATTGGCAGGACAAAAATTCGACAATAATACTTGGTCATGTTTATTTGGTGGTGGAGTTAAAAAATTAGTGCGTATAGCAAGTACAAATAACCGTGGCGGTAGTTCCAGCATGAGCGTCGAACGTACTGACAGTTTCTCTGGTGAATTCCAAGCAGCTGCTGGTGGCGTTTGGAACACGATGACTTCATTGACTAAACAGCGTGTTAAATTGAATATGAAGCTATTAGGTCAATTCACAGGACAACAACCAAATATCAAGGAAGATAAACCAACGTATCGTGAACAATTTGTCTCACCCCAAATGAGCATGGTATCATATTTTCTCATGAAACCACGAATAGAGAATGAATACGCAGGTGAAATTGATTATGATTCATCAGATTCCGCCGTATCAGATTTGGGCTCATCTGAAGAGGAAGAAGACGTGTTCGATACAAACGTTAAACCAAAGAGTAAACCAAAGGACAATACTGAACATTCAAATCCCAATGGGTACAGTTGGTGTATTATGAGATTAGCAATAGTTAAAATATTACAACATCAGTTACAAGATTTCCTCAATGTCGCGGGTATTGAAATGCAAGAATTGCCAGTTAGTAGTCCACTGATTCACGGCACACTGGCTGCCGTTGCGCAATGGGAAGAAACGCTTCGTGACGAATTGGAATCCAAAGGTCCACCATCAGCTAACTATATTCCCGGTTGTGCACCAGATCCAATACCATCACCTGGGAAACCAGCGATTCACAAATATCGTGCATTGTTGGAGAAAGGTAATACTCCATTCAATACGCGCTTGGCATCAGCAGCATCGGCGAATCGTTTATGGTGCTATTTGGTGAGACAAGAGGCAGTTCAAGATATATTTATTCGCGCGGTATTTGGTAAACATCGCTCGTTATCAGCATTGTTAGGAAACTCACAGTCTGCTGTTGATGGTTCAACGCGTGGGGAAGATAAGGGAAGTGATAGCGGTACAACAAGTCTGCCCGAACCCGTCAGAATTATTCATAAGGAACAAGACAGTATTAGTGCCTTCTGCCTCAACCAGGTAAGCACCTTCAATAGTCGACACTTCCCCCAATTTATTGAAAAATGAATCAACATATTGGCTTTTATTCTTTAAGGTGAACGCTGGCGTAATGGCTCTAGCAACACCAAGAGAGGTGCAAGAAATGGATATATCGTTGCTGCTAGAATTGCCCTCTTGGCTAGAAGATGAATGCGAGTTCGACATAATTAATTTGAATAGAGGAATTGATCTCGAACCTAATCAACCAACGAGTTTTCTAGTCATACAGGTATCATAATCCATGCCGATTCAATCCACTGGTTGTCCAATTGATTGTCAGCAATTATTCAATTATAATTCATTTCCAATATGATAGACGGCGGCCGACAGACCCTTACTTGCACAGAATCCATTGCCCAATTCTCCGCAACCACAGTCGGGTATCGCCAGTCAAAGTGGACGTGGTGCAAGTGTGGTAAGTTTATTTTTTTCCAACTGATGAATATTAAACAGAAACATCGGCGTAGCAAATGTTTGTAACACATAAACTGAAATCACCTACAATAACAGTGGAGAGCGAAGCGAATGAAAGATCAGTATATTACACGATTGAATAATGTGTGTTTTTTTGGATAGGAGGAAAAAAATACTGTCAATCAACTCTAGACTCCATTCATGTATATATATGAACATATGAATAATTCAATAATTTTTATATCTCTTCTCGTCTCCGTAAAGAATCCCGTAGGAGTATTTTGTATTACACATCAAATGATATTTTTTGTATTCGATAGTGGCTTCTGTTTTATTTTTAGATCCATGACACTGTTTACTTTTTTTTACTATTTTTCTTCTAAAAAATGCACCTTAACAGTGAATTTTTTGATTATTGTCTGAATATATTATTGGGATAGCACCACACAATATTTTCATGTATATCATCACTGGGAATAATCAATGAACTTTTCATTCTAATCGTTTTTCGAACTTCCGCTGTCTCCCTGTTCCATTTCCTCTCAAGTAAATTTCGATACCAATTGGGATTCATTCACTATCTCTATTCTGACAATAAATAAAATATGTCATTGTGTGTAGCAACATCTTCGGGGTTACCGATATGTACAGCCTAATCTCTGTACATCTGTTTTCTGTGTCTTACTTTCCCTAAATATTTATTAATCAATATTCACGAAAAACGTATAGCAAATTGCATGAAGGATCCAGGTGAAACTCTTAGCATTGTGCCTCACCCCTTGGGGCATAATACACGAAATGTTACAAAAGGAAATATTATTTTCGTTCAGTTGGGAGAAAACTCGAGTCTTTTACGAACGGAATGTCAATTTAATAACGAGACTTAGTTCATTCATTTCATGAGATAATTAATAGAGGGAATGGGAACAGGGTTGGGATTGGGATTTTGTGAGGTAATAAATGCACAAGTGGTGATGGAAACAATGTTGCTTGTTCAATGCTTGCCTAACATCTAACATGGTCTGCGTTACTGACCCTGACGACTCACGCGCTCAATCAGATGAAGGGGATGCCTGCTTTTCCTGGCTCCCACGACCTGCGCTTCTGTCAGTTTGTCGCTGATAGGAGTAAACACTTATTAAAGCCGGTGAGATTCAACAAATCTAAGCAGAGCCCTAGTGCCAATTTCCTATAATTGCCGATATTGTTATCCACAGTCAAAAAATTGCAGTTTCATTTAAATTTATATGATTATTTAAATTGAAGTATCTCATCTAATTTCTCATATGGAATATTCCACATTTCATGTCGCGTTTGGCTTATTGTCAAACAATCAAAAACATCTGGTTGTAACCATTCAACCATTCACTCTGAGATACTCCAAATTAAATAATTTCTTTCCAATCTTTTCTACAGCTTTGTCTCAACTATGCAGGCATGAAACAAATTCCAATTGCTAGCTAATAATAGCCAGCATAAAATTTGTTTTAGTTCTAATTATTTCTTAGTTTATTTTTTCTCAATTTTCACTTCTTTTTATTAGTTGATTGATTTTATCATTCATGTTACATTGCATAATTATTTTGTATCATCCTCATCCCCATCATATGTCGTCAAAAAATAGGAACGGAGTGTGAGGTTCTTCAAATTGAGTACAATAGAATCTCACTATCAATAACCATTCTGATAGACTATTGATCTTCAAAATTACAGAAGAGTTTTTAGTATTAACAATCGCATCTAATATGGTTCTACTGTCGATGAGTCGACCAATTTTCTGTGATGTATGATACATAGAGATGAACAATTGACTGATATGTCTTGCAGAAAGTAATTAAAATTCACATTCAACAATTGTTCTGCATGAACCATGGATCCCATTCATTGTAATTAAATCCATAGAACAGGCTATCATCATATTAGTGAAGAGAATTTCATTGTTCAAATACCATATCATCTAAAACATACTAACTTGTGATATTTTACTGGATGCTTTTAACTTAAAATCTTTTTTGCTATGCTCTGATCTCGGTGTTGTGAGTTTGCTCTGATAATTTCATCACTCCATTCTCGACTTCAATTCCGTTCAATCAAATTCTATTCACACTCACAATTTTGTTTCGTATGTTGATAGTTACCTTTTGAAAATTGTTCTTTTTTCTTTCATTTTATGAGTATATCTGGATGTTGGCGCTGATGTTGCCATTGAATTTGTTATCAACACTGCGCTGATTAAATCGATAACGTTTCTCTCTTTGCGATAGATTCTCAAACACAAAATTGATGGTATAAGGAGAGTCTCTGCACATCCACTATTGCCTTTGTGTAAGTTTTTCATCATTTTATCATAAAATTCGAGAACTGTTCATAACACTGCGGTGACATTGATTTTCACTCACCATTCCACTTTTCACAGACTTAACCGGATCTCAAGATGGATCTGTGTCTCTGTGGGAATGGGGTCATCAAACGGCAGTGGCAACACCAAGACCATCAGGAACTTTTGCTAAAGTAACGAGGGTCCGTTTCTCCCAACATGGCAATAAATTTGGTGTCGCTGATTCTGATGGACTTTTGAGTTTGTTTCAAGTGGCATGCAGAGAGGGAACAGCTCGACCTTTCTTCGTGAGTCATCAATTTTTTGGATTTCTTGGATTATATATATACAAATGTATTCTCTTCCGTTTCAGAACTATCAATGCCATAGTAAGGTCACATCGGACTTCGTTTTCCTCGGTGCTTGCAGCCTTGTTGCAACGGCAGGTCATGGCTCCGAAGGTAGAAATGTTGCCCTCTGGGATACATTGCTACCACAAAATAAATCTCTTGTGCAAGGTAATTAGATGAAAAATTTGATCCCAGGACGAAAACATTCTTTTACTACATCAAAGTAATTCGATTTCTTTCTCAAATGCTCGCAAGGATTTACATGCCACGATCAAGGCGCAAGTTCAGTAATCATTGCACCACAACATCAATTACTGATAAGTGGAGGCAAGAAGGGTGACATCAATATCTTCGATATGCGACAGCGACAACAGCGGCATCGATTCCAAGCACACGAATCAGCAATCAAATGTCTGGCCCTCGATCCACATGAAGAATTTTTCGTTAGTGGTGCTGGTGATGGAGATATAAAGGTAATTGAAATTGACATTCATCCCCATCTACCCTTTCCAACCAACTGTTTTGATCTTCCTATACCACTCAGGTCTGGGGATTGACTGTTCATGCGATATTGTACACGTTTCCTGGCGAACATCCTAGATCAAGTTTCTTCAAAAATATTGGTCAAGTAAGTGTTTAAAATACGTTGAAACAAGTGAAGGCGGATAGTCATCAATAATTGGAAACGAATCATTTTTCAGGGTGTAACTCAATTACATGTAGACTCAGCTGGGCGTCTGTTCTCATGTGGTGCAGATGGATCAATGAAAGTTCGTCAATTACCTGAACGTGACTGCGTCGTGCACACAATATATTAGGAAAAATTTCCAATTGATGGATGACCCTAAATAATTAGTTTCTAAGAACAAAAGAAGAAGAACATAAATGAAAATACAGGTAAAAGAGCAACCAAAGTTAACGTCATACCGCAATCGTAATGGTCGAAGTCATGGTGTAAATGTTACTGCGTTATAATTCAAAGTTTATTTTCCGACAATTAAATTTAACTTGAAATTCATTATCACACTCCATCTATTCAACATTAACTATTTTGCAATTTTAATGATTCATAATGTTTGTCTCATTCTTCCGATCAAATAATTCGTAATATCACTGCCAAAACCTCAGTCTTTGAACACTTTTTTGTTTTCAATAATGCAATATCCAGTCATAAAAAAAAATCAGATACATTCTTTTGCATATATGACTGCAACCATTGACGGATATATGATAACAATTTATGTTACCGCTTGGTAAGGCAAGCATACTGATGGATAATAGGGTTGGATTATTTATCGTGGACGATGTGAGGAAGAATAAAGAAAGTGCAAGGGGGAGAAATTTATTTCATTGAGGAAATAGCGATTTATTAGCAAGAAGTAAAGCGCACTACTTTTAATTGAAGAATCATCGATTTGGAGGAAACCATTTTTGGAAAACGTATTGCTATCAATTTCAGATAGGGATGAAATGGTTGACCTTCCATTTTACTACTTTTTCTTAAAAATGGAAAGCAGAACAACCATTCAAACGCATTTGGATCATGATTATGGCCTATTTTCAAACTATTTCATTATTTTTGTTTATACGTTCATGTAGAAATAGCTTTAACCTAATTTTGTTCCAATATTTTTATCTAATATCGTCACCTTATTTCTTCATTTTTATTTGGATAAGCGTTCTTTCATCCGCTCATGTAAACTGATCACTTTTATGAATGCGATTTAGATTTTTCAGATAGTTAAATGAAAAGAAAAAATAAAACCGATTATTTATAATGGCTATATTTATTTTTTGTGAACGCGAGCAATTATGAACCTTATTAGTGTCGATTGTCGAAACATAACAAACAAACACGGGTTACAGAGAGAAGAATTCTCACAACTTGATTCAAATTGAACATTGAAACTTCCTCTATTCATAATGACCATTGGTCTGGATTGGAAAGAGGGTTATCAAAGATTATATTATTTCGCACCCACGTCGTTCCTGTACAGAATGTATATGCAAATGTAACCAACCAAACGGACAAATATCAGGAGATTGAATATCGCAACCTATATTGTGGCTTCTATATATGTATGGTTGACAATGATTATTGGGAAAATAAAAATTAAGATTCAAGTCAGCAGAAACACTTTATATAACGCTTACTTGCACTCATATAACATATGAATATTGTTCACAAAATTAAAGAGAACATTAAAGAACTTCCCGCAAATTTCGATTCGATGTTGCTACAACAATCTCAAGTATTTCTGCTGCACCTAAAAAAGAAGTATTATTTTCAATTCAACTTCTAAACTAAAAAAAAACAAAATCTTTGACTTTCACACTTTGTTATCTCTCTTTCAATGCTAAATCGATCAATGCATACAATGTTCTAATTTCATGATAATTCTTCTCTACAAACTTACTGTTAAATATATTTATGTGTATGTACCGATTTTGGGGATAGTTGTTTAGGCGATTGAATAAAAGAGGAATACTTTTACTGTATCGGTATTGATACTGTATAAAGATCAGAGAATTCTTAATCAATTGTCAATTCCGATATGACGCTATGAAATGAAATGAAAAACGCGCCTGATGTCACTTCGGCATTGATCGTTGCAGCCAACAATTTCAGGCGACATTCTCAATTATCTAAATAATAAGTAAGAGAAAAAATAATTAACAATAATGAAAGTAAAACAATGGAGAGGGGAAGGAAACAAATGTTTACGATTAGATTGTAATGTTATTAGTTACTTGAAATTGTGACGAGAAATGTCGAAGAATCAATTCAGTGCTATATATTGCTATCAGTGTTTGCTTTGAGATCTACATATTTATTCAGTGCATCTATTTAATGGAACGTGAAGGAAAAAAATACCGTTGGGGGATAATACAAAATGTTTCATTCATCAATTAACTCGCCGAATGGATTTATGTACACAATAGAGCATTATTTATTTTATTCTGTTTAGCGAAGAGCCGCAGGCGGGCGTCGAGCGTTAATACACATTGCATAATAGGAAAAACCATGAAAGGAAATAAAACCAGAACTGTTACGCTTATAAATTCATTAAATATGATAGAAGACAAAAATCTAACGAAGTAATGAATTAAATCGAGGCGAATGAATATCACCCCGTCATATTAAATTTTAATTCAGATTGAGTCGAACATCGTTTACAGGCTTTGATTATTATGTCAGTGAATTATTGTTTGGAATTGACGCATCAACAATTAAAAAAGGAAATAAAAATTTATACATAAATATATTGAAATTCTGCATACGGTCTCGATTATAAAGATTGATGCAGTCTAATTATTCAAATTGTTGAAACAAAAGATGTTATGTGAAGTTATATATATATTGAGGCGAATAAATATGTCTGTGTATGTATATATATAAATATTGTGTAGGGAACTGAAAAATGAGAAAAGAAGAAAATAACAAAAAAATGGATAAATAAAAACAGTATGAGATATTAATATATATTGTTATTGTATCATGAGGGAACGAATGAATAATTAATTACATTGAAAAGCAATTCAATTCAAAAGGAAAGTGGTGAATAATGTCTGAAGGTCAGAATTACAGTATTGTAACCCTATTATTCAGAATTTTTGATTAATCACTTATTGGACTATTTCATGAGAAATTTTCCGGACTAATCCAACGATAAGCTTTTAAGTTTTCAGCTCATTAAAAGTCCCAATAATTTCCTTTCAGTGACATGGAAAATGAATTAAAAGTGTATGCGATCGTACCACACTTAACTATCCCGATCAAATGTATGTGGAAACTGTATGTCTTAAAAACAACTACAATCATTAAATTAATCTGATTTGTTTATTTGATGCACTGAACACATCACTGTTTATTCATCCTGAAGCGTTTATTCATATCAATTTACAATTCCTGCGTAAGGTTTTTTACAATAAACACGCAGTCAATTGAAAATGCAGTTGGTAAGTGTTGGAATAAGAAACTGGCAAAGGTTTTATTCATGGTCTACAACGCTCTAAGAAACGTGGATAGAGGCACGTATCACGAATGTGATACCTGTTCAATAGCCAGCATACAAATCTCTCCAAACCCAGACCATATCCTCCATGAGGACATGTGCCATATTTTCGTTGATCAGTATACCAATAATATGAAGTGGGATCAATATTTTCTCGTTTATATCCTTCCAATAATTCATCATAGTCAGCAATACGCATGGAACCACCAACAATTTCACCGACATTTGGTAAAAGAACATCAACCGATTCAGTCAAACGTATGTCTTCAGGACACTTTGACATATAGAAAGATTTGATGTTGGCTGGGAAACGACAAAGCATAATCGGCTCATTGATCGCATCAGTCATTTTACGTTCAGGCATCTCCGGAATATCCTGAAAAATTCATAAGGGTATATAATCATAAATTTACAGCGATAGCACAAGATGTATTGTATAATGGATTGAGAAACTACCTCTCCGAATTCATAGAATGTACCATCTTCCTTTGTAATGTTATGTTCGTGAAGATACTCAATCGCCTCTGAGTAGTCCATCCTCTTGAATGGCCTTTTGGGAGCTACAAATCCAGGATTCAATTCTTTAACAATATGTCCATAAGGACTTTTCAATACCCGATCCACAACATCACAAATCAGATCTTCAAGACGTTCAAGTAGATTATCAAACGTTATGAAAGGACATTCTGCTTCTACATGACTGTATTCAGCTAAATGTCTACGTGTTCTGGATTGTTCAGCTCTGTATGACTGAGCAATACAATAAACATCACCCATTGCTGGTAGACACGTTTCCAAATAGAGCTGTGAACTTTGCGTCAGGAATGCTTCCTCGCTGAAACCATGTAGAAGAACAAAATTATATCAGTTCAAAATGAAGTTGCATCAGAAATTTCTTGAGAAATTGCATTAATTTTTTTAACCTCACCCAAAATAATTGAGCTTGAACAAAGTTGATCCGCCCTCAACTTGAGTTTGTACAAGTGTTGGCGGTGTCACTTCTGCGTAGCCACGCGCTAAATAATGTTCTCTGAATGCCTGGAGCAGCACTGATCGCATCAACAATACACGCGAAGTCTAGGAGGAATAGATAAAATCATTATCATCATCAGGATATCAATTTTGAATGAATATCTCATACATTTTCACCACGGATCATAATGTGCCGGTTGTCCAATTGAACATCCGGATGGGCTTCTTCATTCAGAATCGAATCAGCTCCACCAGGCGGTGCGTTGCCAATTAATTTCCAGTAATCAACTATTAATTCATGTCCCCCCGGTGCCTGATGATCAATTATATATTGGTCAAGAGATTGTCAAGTGAAATGATGCCGATCATGTGATATCACAATACTTACACTTTTTCCTTCGGGAACAGGTTTCAATGTGCCAAAGAGTTCTACCGATGCTTCCGTGTTCAACACCAATGCGTCATAAGTTTGGCATAATTTATCATTGAGAACACATTGTAGAAATCCAGTTCCATCACGCAAGGTTATGAACAAAAGAGATTTGCCTGTGAAATACCAAATAATGGCCAAGGTTTAATCACACATATTAATAGCGAAACATCATTCGAAATCAATGGCCAAGTAATTTAATAACCTTGTCGTCGTAATCGATGAACCCAACCAAAAATTTTGATACGTTTCTCACGATATTGTGCACCATCTCTCACTTTTATTCTTATCGCCTCCGGCAATGATTTATCTTCCTCAATAATAATTGATCTAGCTTCCACCAAATTCTTAGCACGCTTTTCATCATCTTGCAACAATTTTCTTTGCTTTTCATCATTTTTATGCGACTCTCTTATCCAAACTTTCTGTACTTTCTTCAATTGTGATTTCGCTGCCGGTTCATACTTTTTCGTATCATCTTTTGAATCTTGATATATTGTTGGAAACGGTTCTTGACCGGCATGTCTCATTGCCTGCAGAATGGTTTTGAATGGCTTTGATTCACTGCCATCACCGGTTTCATCGCTACCATGTTTGTCAGAGGTATAAATATCACCTGGAAAGTGATGAGATTCAATCATCAATCGTTTCTTTTTCAAAATATTATCCACACACAAATCATTCGTCGCATAATTGTGTATGAGGTGGCGAACTTGTTTCTAAATTTCCACTTACCCAAAGTTAATTTCGCCAGATCTGTTTCCGGCATTTTTCCTACACGTAATTGTACTTAATCACAAAACAATTGGTAATCAGAAAAGTATCGATTATCTATCAGAATTAGGAACCAACTCGCGAATATGCGGTACAAACGGTCAGTGATAGTGATGCAATATTGAATGCAATCTCCTCATGCGCTGAAATGTGCTGCCGTGACAATTCCTCGTCCTCTCTTCCTCAAGTTAGTTTGACAAATGCCACGTGAGGGGGCGCTCAGGAAAAGGAATTGATATGGATAAAGTCACGCCGACCAATGATGAGTGGACCTTTATTATTTTGAAATGCATAAACAGGGAGAAGAACGCAGTGGAAACTGATATTCAACTACGAGCGTTTGTCAAAATCTCAGTTTAATTGGAAACCACACATTCAAGATACAACCAAACTCCATTACATATCACTAATGGTCGTTTATTTATTCGACTACTACGACTTCAATCCTATGAATAGCTCACTCATATTTCTTCCATCTTCCATGCTTTATTATCAATACGTTAAATCCATTCAAATCATTGTTTTTCTCTTTTCAATAAAACGGATCATAAATATGCATTGCATTCTGATGCCAGTAAGAATTACATTAGTTAATACGCTCTAGTTGCTGTGATGAAAAGGAGGATGCATTGTAACATCACATTCTGCATCAGGTAAACGTTGACATGTTGGAGTGGGTCCCACCTCACAGACGCATCGTACACAAACAGAAGAATAGTCTGTCGCTTGATTAAGTTTATCTCCATAATGCATCAGTAGTGAACCAAACCGACACACCATGTCATCATCTAAAAAATATTCATTTGTCACGTTCATCATATCTGTGAGATAACAAGTATATTGCAATGACCCAATTTGTTGAGTACACTCACCGGGTCTTGGGGGCTCAGAGTTTTCATTTTGTGGAATGACAACATCGTACTCATTTTCTGATGAATAATAAATTCATATGACTCTTTCCGACAGAAGAGCACATCATAAATCGATAGATATTGTTGTTTTCGGGTTATACTCACGACATCGAGACGTCACACTGCAATCAAGTTGTGGCGATTGACGATAATAATATACAGGTGCACAATTATTTGCAATATCGTCTGCATTCTGAAAATCGGCTGCACAATATGGAGCATTGGGTACTTTGCAGAATGGTAGTACATTTTTGCCTGTATTGGGAAACAAAAATTATTCATCAGCCTTAGACGATCTTCACAGTTATCAGCTTTCGTGATGATTGATAAATTGCTAGAAAATATCACCATCATATCCAGGCAGACAAACACAGGTTTTGTTTGGCTGTGTTTTATCTTTGAAATTTTCTCCATCTTTATAAATCACACCATCTACTTCACATGTCGCACGATCCTCAGGTTTTTCCGCTAAACAATAAACCATGACCATCTATAATGTTGATCATACATGGAATGACATACCCTATCTTCAAAATACTCACGGCAAATTTCATCACTCGGACAGCATCTTGTAAGACTTTGCCGTCGATAGCATCCTGGTGTTAATGGACCATAGAAACAATCGACCACAGGGCAAACGAATGACGCACTAAAGTCCAATACGAGAGAAATATTTAAGCATGAAATAATAGAAAAAGGTTGTGACAGGATTTATGCAATGAAAATTTTGAGATTATCCAAATTTTCATACTTACACATTATGATTTTTCAGGCAAATGCATCCCATGTCGCAGGGATTACTATCTTCATCTTTCAGTAGTTCGTCAATTGCATATTCATGTCCATTTCTATAACATTTATCAGGGCTTCTCGTTTTCAAATGGTCACAATTATATTTGTAGGGGCAGCAATCATCCGAAGCATTATAAACTGGTAGACATGAGAGACTTTCATAATATGCAATAGGTCCTGGACATTTTGATTTATTACATGCTGATGACAAAAATCATATATTCATATTAATGCATACAATAAGATAATTGTCGAATAACAGCATATCAATGAGACAATTCTTTTTCCCTCCATGTTAAACTTAGCAGATCCCTATCACATTGAAATATTATAATATATTTTATTCGAATCTCACATTCAACTGCGGAAGTAGACAATAAGGTCAAGCATAAACAGATAACACGAAGCGCATAGTTAAGTCGATCCATTGCGAAAAATAATTCAGAAGTTGTATACACTACTCGAAGTCTGCTTGTATACTGAAGTCCAATAAATTTCTGTGTGAATATGGATGTTATTTACTTAACATTCACTCAATGTATTCGCAAACATATGTGATTTGCATTTACGTTCATAATTTTTCCCTGTATGTATTCAAAGATTAATTACTTCCCCAAACTGTTTGAACATTTGCAACAATTACAGACTCATGTGTTGGAGTGAACCATGACAGATTGGGAAATTTCGCAGCAATGGCAATGATTCAATAATGAACATGGAGCAGCATTGAAGAACCCCCACACCTACCCTGTCCATCCATGTATGTATTGATTTCAACTTCAATTATATAATCACGTATTATTCCAATGAATGAAGATTAACGACTTATTGAAGCGTTTTTTATATCTTTCAGAATTGAATAATGATTTGTTGGGATTTAATTATCGTTTTCAATATGAGAGCTTGTTCCATCATTTGTAGAGATTATACGACGGTTGCATAACGGAACTGATAGAACGATGTTTTATTTAATATTATGTCAATTATTCATCGTTAACATAATTGCTCGAATTGCGGAGTGACGTGGAAGTTTCTGTTTATCAGTATGTGAATAATTAGTGGTATCCATACACATTCTATCTGGACGGACTTTTCGTTCAGAACGGATACCAAAATGTTCCATCTTGAATTCTGTGAGACAAGTTTCGTTGAATTCATTTGCGTAGGATAAATCAACCTTCTGAGGAGATCGACAGATTCGATGGAAGTATTCATTCTGTGGTTCATTTATTCATAATATATTTTTTATATTGACTGTATAATAATCGAAATTGAATAATTATCAAGTTAATGCGTTTATAACATCTATTTGGTCATGGATTCCACTTTGCTTTACGAGATCATATTTGCAATATTAGTTGTCGAACGGTGGGTGCTTAGTAACATCACATTCATCATCCGGAAGACGCTGACAAGTTGGGAATGGACCCACCTCACAAACACATCGCACACAAACAGAGGAATAGCCGGTAGCTTGATTGAGTTCGTCACCATAATGCATCGATCGTGTTCCAAATTGACAGACCATGTCATTTTCTAAAAAATTAAAAAATGATTTCCATTTTTATAATGTCATAGTAATTTTTCTGAATGAATATAACGTATAACTACTTTATCAAAACTAACCGGGTTGTGCAGGACCAGCGTTTCTATTTTGTTGAATGACTTCATCACGTTCATTTTCTATGAACAAGAAAAAAATCAACAATTTTGATGAATACTATGTCGAGTAATAAATCAATCGTTATTCATTATTCATGAATCAAACTTACGGCATCGATATGCTACACTGCAGTCTTTTTGTGGTGATTGTCCGGAATAAAACGTCGGTGCACAGTTACTTCGAATTGCAGCAGCATGACGAAGTTCAGTTCGACATCGGGGAATAGTTGAAGTATCGATACAGAATGGTTCAACATTTTCACCTGGAATTCAACATTGTTATACGTGAAATAATTCACTTATTTTGCCAATTATTAATAACCAAGTATAAATGTACTCTCCTACCTTTGTAATCAGGACCACAAGCACAATGTTTATGTGGTTCCGATTTCAATTCGAAATATTCACCGTCCTTGTATATTTTACCTTCAACTTCACACGTAGGACGGTCTTCAGGTTTCTCAGCTAAACAATTACTTTGTGTTAGTTTCAATTACCTCATATGTTGTGAGGAGATACAATCATTTCACGGAGAACTTACGACAAATCAACGGGCCCGGACAGCAATTTGAGACATTTCGTGCCAGATAACAATTAGGTGTTGGTGATGAATGATAACCACAATCGACCGCAGCACATGTAAATTCTGCACTATAATATCAGGAACCGAATATAGGAAATGAAATAGTTGAAACATGACAGTTGTGTACTGTTACATAAAATTCGAATCATATACAATACTAATACTCACAAGTCTCCGAATTTCGTGCAGAAACATCCAATGTCACATGAATGCCGATCTTCGTCCCTTAGCGATTCACCAACGTTATATTCGTGACCATTCATGTAACATTTATCGGGTGATCTCCCTTTTAAATGGTCGCAGTTATATTTATAAGGACAACAATCATCGGAAGGCTTGTAAACCGGTTGACATTTGAGATCTTCATAAATCGCTATTGGACCCGGACATTTAGATTTATCACACTCTGTGAAGTGAAACAATGTGTCATAAATGAAGGTGATAAAATCCGACTAGTCAGTAACAGTAGCAAGTTCCATTGGTTCATAGAGTTTCAAATGATTGCACCAAAGCAACATGGTTATATCCAAAACTCACTGTCATCGGCGAAAGATAACTGTAAGATCGAGCACAGGCAAAATATGCCGAGAGCAAAATTCAATCGATCCATTGCCCAAGAGAGTCTACGAGATACGAAGTGACCAAAAAATCGAATGATCGCTTATATACCGAAGTCTGCTACGGACTGAACACAAATAAACACACTCGTACATCGGCACAAATACGCACTATGTCTACTCAACATTCAAACGGTGTACATGCAGGGATACGTAATTTCAGCTGACATTGATGATTTGAATCTCACAGTTCCAAGGTCATACACTTCTCCGACCCTAATGACTCACCGTGAGCTCTTGCTCACCACTGAGACAAAAGATAAACTGGAAATGACCCATTGATTGAGATCATCGGATGAAAACCATAAAGTTTCCAACGTAGGAATTGTTGCTACACTCGTATGATATATTTGTCTTGAATGATGGATTCACATTACAATGTCCAATTTATTTTCAATAGATGAGATCTCTCAACGTAAGGAATTTTTATTCACTCGGATAATAAATAGTGAATAACTTTGAATGGTTTAATCATATCTTATCATAGAAATCAAATTTATTCATTGTTGCAAGTATCTGCGAAACAACTGACATGTTCATATTTCAATTAGTATCATGTTGATTATTTGTTGTTTTCTGAATTTTCTTGGGTTTCCAACCCACTAAGCCCGTTTATATATGTATTCGTGAGTTTGTGGAATGACCACCGGTTCTCTATGACGGGCGAGTCGGTTGATTGTTTCCTTATTTATTTAGCCTTCTCATTCCTCTGTTTGTTTTTCTTCATTGACGTAAGTCAATGGCAGTCAGAACTCGTCCATCCTAAGTATCATTTTTCAACCGTGACTCTTGCTTGATGTTTTCCATTTTGAATGGAATGATTCAATGTGCTCCAAGTTGACTCCTGAAAATTTCACGATCCATGAAAACATTCAATTATTCATTGCTAGATCAGACATAATACTCAATGATTGCCAAAAAACTAGAAAGTAAGGAATTGATTAATGACTCGCCTGCACTTTTCGCGAGCCCATTTGGGCTGAAGGTCGACAACTTCCTCTCTTCATTAGTTATTCCGGTCAATAGCGTAACCACAGGTGGCTCGGTATCGCCACTGACGCCAACTTTACTTTGTTGCGTAAGATAATGGCAACATTCAATTATTTGGAAGAATAACCATGCATCTTTATCTTTGGGACGCGGTCCTTTGATAAGTGGGAGCGCTAAACTTTCATGTGGACGCTGGGCACGTAAGAAACGTGAACCCTTTTGTAACTGTCCCTCCAACCATCGTGTTGCTTCACGCACGCGACTGCTTGTTTTCTTCATTTCATCTAACGCTGAGATGACAATCGATGGAATTATAATGATAAATTTCTTGGTGTATACCAAACGTTTCAGCGCAGGTGTATGCTTCGCTAGTGCTTCATGATCCGGGACAAGATATGGTGACATTAATTTCGATTTCAGACGACTCTCGAGTGCTCTCACCTCAGCTTTCAACCACAATTTACCCATATGTCGCATTAATTTTCCATGTGGATGATCTAAGTGAGGTTGTTTTTCCATCGGTTTTCCATTGTTACTGTGCTCCACCGCCTTGGTAACTTTTACGTCTGATAGTACATATTGATTTCTAGTTCTATCATAAGTTATGCCTACTTCGTCATTGGAGCACAAATAATTTCCAAAATCGACAAGTTTCAAAATTCTTAGAAGCACTTCTTCTTGCTTGCGCATGTTAAAATTCCGAAGTATTTGCCAATCAATATGTTCATGAGCATTTTGTAATAGATTCAGCCCTCTCAATTCTATATCTTCTTGTAATGGTATACTCATCACATATTCTGAAACTTTCTCCTCACTCACTAAGAATGTTGTTTCACGTTCCCACTTATTGATAATCACTTCGGAATCAACATTTATTAAATTGATTAGAACAGTTATACGCTGCAACAGTGTTCTTGAGCTTGCAGTAACCATACGGATAATATCTGGATTGCCTCTCAACCAATCGAAACAGATTTTGATGCTAGAAAATAATTCTTCATCCAATAATACAGCAAATAAACTATTCGGATCCAAATTCCGCTTTCCCATATCAACATATGATCCATTGCTTCGTTTATATGTCGAATCAATATTCTGTTTTGGATCTATTGCACTCTCAGTTACATTATGCAAAATCACATTACTAGTGACAGTTTTATCATCTGTAACTTCATTATCAGACTTTCTTTCCACTTCGATTTCATTGCGTTCTTTCGAGTCGTGACCATTTGTCATGTCTTTGTGGTTTGCATTTACCCCATTAGTATTTTCCTTTGCAGAAAAATCATTCTCCACTGTATTTTCCATACATACGTCGTTGGTGATAACTTCACATTCACTGATTGCATCATCATCGTCATCTTCGTCATCATCCTCCTCCTCAGTTTCAGAAATGTCAGAATTCAATTCTTCGCTCGATGAATCTAACCGTTGTCCATCCATGTCACTTCCGTCCGAATCTGATGAGTTAAATCGCTTACGGGGACGACGCAATTTAGTCAGAAGATTTTTCTTCGACTTATCTTTAGGCTTTGATCCACTACCGTTTGACATATGACCATTCATGATTTTTCCAATAGAGTCTGTGCCATTATGGATTATACACACGGTATCATTTGTCTCCGAGGCATTCATGAACGATGATTGAGTTAGCTGGTTCACCTCTAAAGTCTCGACATCAACATTTCTTTGATTGGTGTCTTTGTGATTGGGGGATTCGTTTGGTTCCATAAAAAATTCGTGAATCCGATCGATGGTCAGTTGAATCAACTGTGATAATAATGACAGGATAAATGCAATCACCCCTTGAACTTGTCGCGAATCTTTCATTTGTAATTTTGATATTGACATGAGGCATATTGCGATCATTTTGAACACAATGTCACTTGACAGATGAGGAGTTGGCTCGGATTTACAGTTTTGCAGATATTCTTCGATAGTGTGCGCTTCTTTCACACATGTGACTGTATTTGATTGTGTTTTCCTCATGTTCAAACAATTCTCAATATCAATCAATAAATTTTGGCAGTCTTCGCTGATATGATCGGTATTTGATGCATCACAATTCCATTTCTGCAATAAAGTGAATAATCGGGCAGCACAACGTTGTACTGGTAGTTTCTCTTTCCCATTATAATAATGTGCTGCGATGATACGTTTCAAATTTCCCTCAGCACCTTCGAACGGTTCAGGACACAATATACATCGCATATAATGATACACCGCATCTATACCATAATTTTTACTTCCTGATATTGTGCCCAACTGATTATGCGGCATACCGATATTTTGATCGACAACAATCGCCATTTTGTAGTATCGAGTTGCAATCATTGGATCCCAATTAGGTTCTAAATCCAATTTATATCGTGCCAAGTCACCGAGACATATCAGACTACGGTGGACAATTCGCATAACACATCGTCGTATCTCATCCGAATGAACCTTCGGTGGGATATTCTTTCTCCTCTGTTTTAATAAGAAGACAATCGTTGTATTCATGGGCGTATTCAACCAACTAATTCTGTCTACACAAACAGCCTACTTACATCTGAGAGACAACTTTTATGTGTTTGGTAAGCGAAATCAACAACACCTGCCAAGTCTAAGTCATATTCTAGTTGCAATCGAAGAATCAAATGATGATAAAATCCCACCCCAACTGCCATATGAGTGAATAGTAACGCTTTCTCCACATCTTTCCACACATTTCCCTGTAAAAAAAAGATCAATTGTATTTGTAACTAAAAACATTCGGAAACCGAATTGAATATAATCGTTCACTTTTCTGAGTTTTTTAGCTGCTGATACAACATCATAGAAAGCCTTCCGCCAGAGTAGCTCTTCAACTTTCCGTGCATGTCCAACAGGATCTTTGAAGATCAATCTTTCGCAATAATCTTTGAGTTTACAACGTAAAACTTCGCCTGAAGGTGTTAATATATCTGTAATTGTTAACGCTGACGCCTTTTGCTCATCGAGTCGTTTTACAACTTCAGTTGTACCTCTATGTAAACAAAGTAATTCTCGTCATTCCGATACATACTTGTCTTTGAGTTCAATTATTTGAGGTATACTCAATTTTGAGGTTAAATGGTTTGGGATGATAAAAGAGAATTTCTCCAGAATTCACTTGTGAAGAGTATTCCCCAAAAATATGACATAAATTTCGAATAATAACCTGTATAAACGCCTGGTGACTTCAAGGCTGTCCGACGTTTGAGTATCCACTAGTGTACTTCGCGATTTCCTCATCTTTTTTTTCTCTTCACCTATAATCTTTCTATCACCTTCAACTCATGTCTTTGCTCTAGAATATTCTTCATTAGTAATATTGTAGAATTTCATCTTCCCGCAGTCACTGGACACTTGTATCTCTGTGTCATGACGTGATGACAATTCGTCATTAGATTTCGTCTGCGGTTTTTCGTCGTCGTGGATATTACATAGAAAGAAAAGAATAATAAAATATGATTGGTACATATAACAGACACATTATTATTTTCTGATGAAATAATACCGATTAAATATAGATATTATTCGCATTACACATAATTATTCTTCTTCTACTAAATATGGGGACAAATATCTAAAAGCAGATCGAATGACAAAAATGATTTTACAAATTTTTATGCAGAAAGAAAATTTCAGTGTGACAAATATCGGTGTGATTGGGACATGTTGTGTTTGATACTTGCAAGAGAGAGATAAGTTGAGAAAATTGTACAATGATGTACCGAGAAATATAGAGACCCAAGTTATCAAATCCTACATTTTTGTCGATTTACTCCATTCACTTCGTCTGTTCAAATTTTTATTTATCTTCGTTGAGGAATTGATTATTTTTCAATATTCCAAGTGAAAATTCATCGCAGTGAGAGGAAAGGAAATAGGAGAAAATTCCAAGATGAAAAATCTAACCAAAAGTGACACTAACCGTCGCTACAATCAAAATTAACTGTTAAGTTACCGTCAGACAATATTTGGTCATTGCGTAAAGTCAGTTCCTCATTCAAATCGAGAAAGTGTAAGATATAATGAAAATACGAGAGAAAAAAGGTGAAAGTTTGGTTGCATTCAAGTAGGTTATGTTTATTATTTGTCATACCTAAGAATTCATCTGTGGACAACAAAGTAATCATATGACAAAAGAAACAAACATTTCTATGAAGTTTGCAATCGAAGAATAAATACTCGAAATTGTTACGGCAAATGAAAATGGCGACCATTAACAACTTCGAAATTAAGAAACAATTTTTGCCAAAGTTAAATTCCGCTGAGACGGCGTTAAATTATTTATCCTCAGAAATGTTTATCTAGTCACGCACCTGAAAAAATAGTAATATCGTGAACAATACGATCGATTCGGGAGGGGAAAAGTTGGACGCAAAGATACCATGAACAGTTCTGTTAAAAATTCCTCAGCATTATTATTATAATATTGTGTCTTTTCTCCACATCCTCAAAAATACATATATTACTACATGATAACACAGGTTGGACTCCATCAATTGCCGTAGGGAAGTGTAAACGTCAAAAATTGAATTTGGAATTCGATGTGAACTACATCTATAAAGTTTCATATACACAACAACTGATACTCAAGTACATATATATATATACATGTGGGGGATACAATATATGTCAAAGAGCACTTAACTATACATGTATAACAGAAGTTTGTAGAAAGATACAATTGCGTGAGTAAACTTACGCGTTTTGCTCTCTAATAAACGTCACACATATTAATAAAACAACGCAAGGTGAAATAATAGGAGATGGACTGGTTTATCGATAAAAATGTCATA
Organism: Meteorus sp. PSUC_FEM 10030008; assembly: GCA_018881525.1. Lineage (NCBI taxonomy): Eukaryota > Metazoa > Arthropoda > Insecta > Hymenoptera > Braconidae > Meteorus > Meteorus sp. PSUC_FEM 10030008. The sequence continues at coordinate 56,567 of JABMBR010006216.1, forward strand.
AACTCTTGACAAAATAGACAATAAACGGGCAATGAAGAGTGTTACTGTATGTTGTGTGAATACATAATGAATAAGATTCCGATGCACTTGACATATTTGACAGTTGGCGTTGGATATTCTTGATAATTATTACAAGATTATATGTAAAGTTATTTTATATGAAACACTCGATGCAATTTTGCTCGATAATTAATTAATTAATTAATTAATCTTCAAATGTATGGTGTAAGAGCTATGGCGCACTATGACGTGCCGTTTAATTGCAAGCAATACGTAGGCCCCGAAAGTCTTGCTGATTTATGTTTCAAGACTATATGCAATAACTTGGATATAATATCGACAAAAAATAAAGATGGATATCGTACATTAATCAAAGGTCTTGTATTTCCGAATGAAATATGCGATAAACTAATTGAATTTGCTCAAAAAAGTGATTGCAATGAAATTGATGACCGCTTTTTCATCATATTTGGTGATATATTTGCAACACGGTTAAGAAACGTGAGAATATCACACAGCAGCATAACCGATTCTACAGTTGCAATAATCGCCAATCATCAAGTAACACATTTGGCATTCAATGATTGCAATAATCTCACAAAAACATCGATTGAGCACATCAATAATGCATCGAAAAATCTACAGAGTTTATCGTTCAGAGGATGTCCGAATATCCATCCTGTCGATCTTACAAGTTGTGAGTCATTGATTCATATTTATTTGCGTGTGAATTATGGATCAAGTTCGTATCACGCTTTTGTTTATATTATTCATTGCGTTTATTTTGTTTCAGATATCGATTTGTCAGTTAACTATTTGAGGAGAGGATATGTATTCAATACACCGTGTTTACGACATCTTGCATTGGAACATGTTAAGGTTGCACCTGAACAGTATCCAATACTATTGTCTAGATTAACAGATTTGACTCATTTGGATTTATCAAATGCATCGAATATTGGGAATTTCGAATTCGAATGCTTAATTCCAAATCTAGTGTCACTATGTTTATACAATGTCAAGATAATGGGCGATCTACAAAGATTCGTGACCAATGTGACAAAACTAAAAAAATTAAGGTGAGAAAAAGTTCTTGAATCAATTTTTTCCAGATATTTTAATGGATTTTTCTTCATTGACTTTCAGACATTTGGACCTATCTCATGCAAACCACAAACATGGGTATTACAAAAATCCCAATCAAGTTTTGGCTGAATTAGTTGGTGGCTTGCCTGATCTTGTGTCATTAGATATTGGTGGAACAAATTTAGCTGGTAGAGGCGTAGCTGAACATCCATTTAAAGGCCCAAATAAAAATTATGGGCTGTGCGATATTCAAGGTTTAGCATGTCGTGTGAACAACCCACTACAATTTTTAGGTTTGTACGGAACACGCGATGGAGCTTGTAGAAGACATGATATTCCTGCTAAAGTTGTGAGTCACACAGTTCAATTCATTGATTCCAATCATCACGTACACAAGTGACCCAAACAATATAATCCATATTCAATGTCGCAGATTGCTGGCGATGCAAACGATGAACAAATACTCATTTCAGCACGTGTATGTATGGATAATAAGCAGGATTTATTGCAAAAAGTTCTGAATGATTTGTATCATGTATTCAGATACGAGAGTTGTGATCGTATGGATCAGGCACTCTGTATCGTTCTCGAGGCAATGGAAAAACATCTGAACGAACGACACATACAGATATCTGGAAGGTGGTATTTCTGAATATTGACCTTATCCATGTTACTAGTGGATAGTTCACGTTCTCAAAATCCAAAGTGCATATGTAATTCGTATGTATCATTTTACAGCGCCACACTGTTCTACATTGTCAAAACTAAAGAGAAAGCTGTCTTGGTTTCACAAATGAAACGGCGAATAATTGGTGCTCTTGTAGCTGGTATGAGCGCACACAAAGATGAAGAGACGATGATGCGAAATGGTTGTTTGGCTTTGTGTCAACTTCGAATACCACACGATGTGGTATGATTTAGTTGCCAGAATATTTCTGACCAAAAATTTCTACCAATTTTTGTCTGACAACAAACCAATATGTGATACCGTAATAATTTACTCTTTTGCACATTTGCAGATGTGGAATTATGAAGCTCTCGTAAAAGTACTACTCCATTCGGCAAAGCACTCTGAATCCGAGGGCTTTGTACAACGAATTGGAATTTACCTATTGAATTCATTAGCATGTCAAGTCGAAGGAGAGAAAAAACGCTTGCTTGGAAAACTGGGCTGTGTTGGCACGATGTTAGAATTAGTAAAATATAGAATTGAATGCGATCTTCATGATGATGTACTAGAGGTGGCATGGTCAACTATGTGGAATATGACTGATGAAACACCAATTAATTGTCAGAGATTTTTAGATGAACAAGGGATGAATTTATTTTTGAGTTGCGTCGAGGTATGTGCAGCTATATATAGAATCTATTTTAGCTCTAATGAGATTTCACATACTAGTTGAGTAACCTTTTTTCTCCTACAGCGATATCCATCAAAAGAAGAGCTGTTACGCAACATGATGGGTCTACTTGGTAATGTCGCCGAGGTTGATTACCTCCGACCACAGCTGATGCAGCAACAATATGTATCCGTTTTTGCTAATTTATTGGGATATAATCGCGACGGTATTGAGGTTATTATCCGTTCCAACCGTGAGGTTCAGAGGATTATTACGGATGTGACACAATATAAATAATTCCTCTTTAATGATTCTTTCATTCAGGTTTCATACAACGCCACAGGTATATTAGCACATATGGCGTCTGATGGTGTTGAAGCATGGACAGTAAGTCAGCCGACACGTGATGAAGTCCTCGAAGGTATGGTCAAGGCAATTGAACGTTGGGATCTATCAGCGGAACGCAGTATCAATTATCGATCATTTCTACCGCTCTTACGGTTATTGGACGTGTATCATACACCACAATGTCAACATTGGGCAGTATGGGCACTTGCCAATTTAACAAAAGTATCGCGTAAGTATCTTATTATTTTCGTTGATATTAATTCTTCTCTCAACTTAATCGACCAATTTTTATCTAGCGGCAAAATATTGCTCACTGGTTGAAGCTGAAGGGGGTATAGAAAAACTCAAAAATTTATTGGTTGATGATAGACCGTACAATCGAATTAAAAGCCTTGCTTTATCAGTTCTTCTGAATTGTAACCCGGATAACACACATGGTGAACAGCAAGATAATTCTCAGTCATCAACCGAGTATAGCCCTGATGATTGATGTTAAGTTCTGCAACATCATCATCGATAGAAGAAATGCAAGATTGAAATTCAAATGATAGCAAAAAAAACTGTGAAAAATAGCAGATGTTAGAAAAGAAATTGTGGCTTTATTGATTTATTTTCTTGGATTATAATATTTGTCATTAGTCATTACACAGTCTATTGGCCGGCCGAATTGATCAAGTTAAACTGATTATTGATAGACTGTATAATGTATTGTGTACGTAAATGTTATATTATTTGAGTTTCATTCAAATGTCATAAATTGTGATTTACATTATAATCAGAGATCATTATATACATACACATAGAAAGATATGTGTTTATAAAGAGAAGAAGCGGGTTTATAGATTCTGGACTCGATATGTCTTATTGTAAATAGTTTCACGAAATTGGAAGAAGTGGAAGATCAAATAGATAAATTGAGAAAAAGGCTCTGCAAAATATGTATGTCAAATGATCTTCATCATTCATCTGTGGTATGTTACGATATTTCATTTCCCTTCATTTTTTTCCTCTGAATTGAATGTGTTCTGTAGTTTATAGACACGTTTATTCGGCAGTCATGAAATAAAAATAAATTACAGAATGTTATCGTGAAAATTAAATGATTTTTTTTTCCCAAATTATCTAATTTATTCATCCTTCAAAAAATTGTGACTGCCCTGAAGAATGATCTACTTCACTCATTGCCGAATAAATGAATGAGCATATTGCATCAGACTATGAAAATAACAGCTAGAAAACTTAATATTAACCACGACTCATTGAAAGAATATAAATGTCATTTCATTCATGCGTTAATCACAAAATATCAAAATTATATTTTATTATAATATATCATGTAATCATATAAATGAAAACTTACCACTCTCAAATATATTTTTCTCATGCGTTTATATTACCAATATTATCAGAGAAAATTCCCCATTATACAAATTATTTGAACAAGAATAAACATAAACAGTTCTCACTATCTGCATTTCGATGATTCTTCCAGAAGTTAACATCTCATCATTCATTCAACACAATCAGCATCAAAAATCACTCATATCACAATAAAATACACCAACTATTCGACATCTCACACCGCAATGACAAAATCATAATCTCCCGCGTTAATTCCATCATGGCGGTGATATGCGAACGACGAATCTGAACCGGATGTTCCGTTCGGCATTCCACATCCACCCCATTACATCTATGTATACATGTATATACCCAGGCATCCCATTACTGATATATATTCATGCATGTACGCACATATACACATATATTCAGAGACATCTCTCTGCGCTAAATCGTGAAAGACGACGCCACAAGGGTCGACATTTTCTCATAGTGATCTCGAGTGTAGCTTCTGTGTGTTCTGAGAACGAAGTATACTTTACCGGCGTAAATTGATTGCCGGCAATTCTTCATCATCACATCAAGTATATCATTTCACTCTAGGTAATTATAAAATCTCACATATCGTTATTCAATTCTACTCGACAATTATAAACTCAACGCCACCAAAACGGTTATCCACGCGTGAAGCGCGTAATTAAATATATATATATA